>PVIC010000637.1:0-113209 GCA_004025085.1 Thryonomys swinderianus | reverse complement strand
AGAAAGAAAAAGAGAATCAAACACAAATTTGAGAAATTGAGACCTAAGTTAAATAAAATATTCAGTTGAATGCCTCAGTCTCAACTACATGAAATACCCATAAGAAATTTTAGCATAAAGACAGACCATTTGAAATATATTTAGACAGAGAAAAAAGAAAGGAGTAAGAACAAATAAAGAGAGCATTCAATATCTTTGGTTCACTAATAATCTAGTATCCACATCACTGGGCTTATGTGAAGATGTCAAAATGAGAATAAAGAGCCCAGAAAACTAAGCCAGTGAAGTAACTAAACACTTTTCTAATGTTGGGGAAGAAATAGGTATCCACAAATGAGTGATCTGTGGAACCCCAAGTGGATTCGGCTTGATAAGAAAATGCCCACCTGGACTGTGGGCTGAACAGTGATTGTCTTCTTAGCACCGTTACTCAGACTGAATAATCAAAGCACATGTGACTGACCATTGTTCCTTTATCTCAAATCTAGAAATTGGCTCTCGTTTTATTCCTCGGCCCACCCAGGAAGCATGAGTCGTAACATTCAGAATTTCTTGATTTTAGCCTCGATCCTGAGACCACCAGGCGAGGCGGCCTCACCCTGAAATAGCTGTTTTATCCAGGGGAGGCCAAGCCTCAAAACATTGCTCGCTCTGTTTTTTATAAAGTTCCCAAAATTGTGCATGCTTATCTGAAGGCTATCTGAACTATTTGTGTCTCTGGGGAAGCATAATTGAACTGGAAATTTCCTGAAAACAAACTTCACTGTAAATGTTTCAGGCTGTAGTGCTGTGGGTGAAGCCTGAAATCTCCCCCTTCTACAGCTCTGGCCTGATTTCTGCATTTTTGAGGTTGATGACAACCAAGACAGTAGGAGTAAGTTCTTCATTAAAAAAAAATGACAGGGGAATCTCAAGCCCCCCAACATTCCTGCAAATGCTTGATATCAGGTCCTACCAAGATCTGGAATTTTTCCTATAATCGGAGAAAGGAGGAGCAGGTCTTTGGGCACCTGTCCAAGTAGCCTCATTAATGGAAAATTAAATAAAAGCATTCTCTTACTTTTCCCCATAGAAAGTAATGATAATTTCATAGTGCTATGCCATTACTTTCTTAGGCTAACAACTGAAATATAGCAAGGAGTGCCATGCCTGGAAAGATGCCCAGAATATAGCATTAGGAAGCTGAGAACAGGCACAGCAAAGGAGGCCAGAGAAAGAAAAGAAACACATCGAACATAAGAATAAGAGAAAAGGAACTGCAAAGAGTGTCTCACAATGCTGTCATTATTTTTGAATGTTGGAGGCTTGACAAATGATTGGTGTTTGATTATTACAAACACAGACCTAAGATACACTCGGTTGCTTTTTTTCCCCCTTTTTCTTATTTGGGTTTTACCAGAGTGAGACAGAAGTGCTTTCTCAGTCAGCCATTCTCCTTTGAAAACGTAGATGTCGATTTTCCTTTTATACGAGGTTTATCGATCACTTTCCAAACAAATATAATTCAGAGAAAATTGAGAGGGCTTTGTTTCACTAATAGTTGGTATTTTCTTTTAGGCGGTGGCATATAGCTGAAAAGCATGTGGAGGTATGAATTTTCACATTATTGTATCTGACTGCTGACTGAAGTCTGGAGGGATTGTTCATGATTTGTGACAAGCTAAGGATTCCTCTGGCAGCTACGGTGAGCGTCAAGCACATTATTTAAAACCAACCTAGATCATTGATATATTGTCATTTTATGCTTTTAACAGAGCTCTTTTCCTCAGAACATGTAATTTTCTGGATGGCCTTTAGCATTTCTGTTTCAGATCTTACTCTTCAGGGCTATGTTGCTTTTATCTGGAGAAGAACATATTTAAAATAGTCATCCAATTTTTAATTGGATCATAGGCAACTTCTCTAGTTCCGTTATTTTTAACTTACTTTGATACGCATTTACTGAACTTTAACAATAAAATCAGTAGACACACCATTACTATCAATTATTCTTTTTTCCTGTTTTGCCTTATAGGGGAAACATTTTCCTAATAATAAGACACACACTGATCACATTCTTCTCTGAACTGACAGTTTGTGATTTCTATTTCTTTATTTTGACTATTCCTGACAGGAACTATTAGCCTCCAGAGACACACACAAGGAGTTACGCTTCCAGACCTGCACAGTTACGCAGTCTCCCCCCGCCCCCCGCACTGTGAGGTTGGGCCTCTGATTGAAGTTATCCAGTACCCTGTGGTGTTGACCCACTTTCACATCCATGACAAAGCCAGGCAGATTGAGCCTTTGGACTTCTGTGACACTTAGGACTTCTAAGAGACCAGGCTATCCCCCTGCTATCTCAGATCTCTAAGTGTTGGGACCATTGCTTGTATGGGAATTCGATGCATTCCTGAATGTCCAAGTTCCACTTCCTTATGTTTTGTTGAGATGTCAATGATTTTATTGTCTATGCATCTTTATTTTCTGTTTCTGTTTCTTAGTAAGTTTTAAAAGAAGACTAGCAGAGGAATTAATAAGCATGCAAACAGTTGAGCACAGAACGAAAAGGAACTCATGAGGGGGAGGTTGTGTTTCATGTGAAATATCTGAATATAATAATCAACTCTAAATTTCATTTTGTCATTATGGGCCCGGTCCAATAGGAATGATACCATTTTTACTATCTAAGCCCTTGTCACTCAGATGTGCTAGGATGCAAAGCCTGAGCAACGCTAGAGTTTATGAAAAGTGCAGACTCTCAGGCTCCACCCCATACCCTCTGAGCCAGAATCTGCATTTTCCTAAGACTCCAGGTGATTCCCACACTTGTTGAAGTTTGACAAGTGCTTTTCTTTGTTCTTTGTGAGCACAGCCAATGAACAAGCTGAATAAATGTTTTAAACTATATGACGGTAAATAGGCTTCTTTGAATAAGGTATTGTTTGCGATGGACTGGACTGGGTTTCAAAAACAAGTGCATTCTGGTATGAACTACGTCCCCATTCTCTAAAAACTGTCAACAACGCAAGCCCCACTGTCACCCAGCTGTGACAGCCTGAGTGACTTCAAGCACCGCTGATTGACATCTTAAACGTTGCCCGGAGATGCCACACTCCGCAGAACCCTTCATCACCCAAGCACATCTGCCTGGAAGTTGGCTGTCCGAACGCAGGGGCGCTTCCTCCGGAAGGGAGAGGTCCAGGCTTTCATCTCTTCAAAGCAAGCCCTCATCTTTCGGTACAAAGAAGCATGTTCCCGCCTCTTCCCAGAAACTTGAGTGGCCCTCCTGGCCTACCCCTGGCCCTTTCGCCCAGCCCTGAGCTCAAAACAGCCTGGGTGAAGGATTATGCAGATGAGAAACCTCAGAGCTACCAAGCAGTGTATTTCCTGGGATCATGTTGTGCAAAATGCTGACAGCGAGAACCCAGGGGTATCGGGTTACAGGAAAGGGCTGTCACTTATTTATTTATTTTCTTCCTTCTGTAACTAATTCCAAAAACAGACTCCTGCTTGGGAGCTGGGAGTACCAGAGAACAAGATAAATTCTGCAAAATTTTAATTGGGGAACAGTTGACTTAATTGGTGTCCATTTGGCAGACAATGGTCAAAGCTCCCCAGCTGGGCTGGGAAAGGACTCTGGGGGGATATAGCTTTGCAAGAAGCCCCAAAGCTCAGGGGACCGATTGTTTCCTTAGGTGAAACCTGGAGACCAGAGTTTGGATTAACTCTACAACTGTCAAGCTCCATTAGGGGCAGTCAGAGGAGACACAGCATGGGTTAAACACAGGAAACAGAGCTGACAATAGAGGCATATGTCTCCAGGAGCAGGAAAAGGAGACAGGCACATAGATGTCAAATAACAAACATAAACATTTTTCTTTCAGGTTCAGATGGAGGACTGATGGGTCAAAGATATTCCTCAGTACGGGGTGTTAAATGTCAAATATTTGGAATCTAAGTGGTTCAATTACATGTGCTTATTTTGTTCAATCAGATGGTGTTGAAGGCATTTCCTGAACATCTCAAGTCTATGGAGAATTCTTGCTGATGTTAAGTGTTATAGCCTATGAGTTGCTTCGAGCTGGGCCCGAGGGGGGTCCTAAGGTTCGGCCCCTAGCCTGCCATTATAACTAGCACTGGGCAACCTTGCCTAACATTCTGGGTCCTGATACGTCATTTTAAAAATGTGGGCACTTTTATCAATCATTTCTGAGGACCCGTATATCATCAAAATTATCTGGTCTTTTCTGAATTCTAGAAATGCAGTTTTTTACCCTTTGTGTCTATGCGAATATGTTATAATAAGGGTATGAGATGGATCATATCATGTACTTTACCCTTGTAAAATAACATAAGAGCTTGTGCCCTGTTACTTTTTAACTGTCATATCATCTATGTCTTTATGTTCTAATTTTTCTTATTTTTTACTTATTCTATTTATTGGTGCATTATATATACACACCATGATTACGCTCAACATTGAGAACTTGTACCAGTATATGACATGACTTAATTTTCATTTTCCCCCTTCTCCTCCCCACCCTACAAGCCCTGCCCCTGTATACACAAGCTGTTGCCTTTTTTACCACTAATGTTTCTCTTTCCCCTCATTACTTACCCCTAAACCCCATTTCCCTTTGAATATTGACTATTTTATAATAGTTTAAGTTACAAATCATTGTAATAACTTTACAAAATGCAAAACATGCTATAGCGATATGTAATGTTTTACATAATTATTTAAATGTCACGCATGAGCAAAAGACACCGTGCATGCCAGGGTAAAGCTGGCATCCACAGAATAATTTGGTCAATGTGTAAATCACCCCTCAATTGTAAACGACCTGAGTGGTTTCGATCTCAGTTCCTATGAAAGTAGAACACTTGAAAACTTCGTATTCAACCGGGCCTTCGCGCCCTATGAGAAGAGTCCTAGGCTCATCTTTGTACAAGGACCTGACCCTGTGCTTCTCAAGGGCAGCGGCTGCGTGGAAATCTCCTGCGGCTGGAGGGCAGTGTACGAACAGAGTCAGGTCAGACGTGTGCATATTAGTTCCAGTTGTCATAAGCTGAGCTTCATGAGACTGTAAACATTTTGACTGATCTTTTTCCAGATACCTGGGATCGAACCCAGGGCCGGGGCCTTGATACTGTGCTACATCCCTGTGTGTGTGTGTATGTGTGTGTGTGTGCACACACGCGTGCATGTGTGTGTGTGTGTGTGTGTGTGTTTAGACAGTTCTTTACTAAGTTGCAAAGTGGCTTAGACTGGGCTTGAACTTGTAACCCTTCTGCCTCAGCTTCCCAGGGTACTGGGATGACAGACGTGCACCAACGCACCTGGCTTTCTCTGTCTTTAGCATTCCTCCTGAACAGGCTAGATTGAAAGCCAAGCGACTGGCGTGCAAAAGGAGGAAGGATGTGGGAGTGAGTCAAGGGGTCCCCGGAAGAAGAAAGAGCAGTCAACACAACTGATCGCTGTAATCTGGAACACCGTAGGCTTCAAGGGAAAACCAGCCTCCTGTGTCATTTTTTTCAGCTTTATCAAAATTCATAAATTAGACATCGTTTCTCCACCACTAGAAGAACAGAACACAGGGCAGGAAGCCATTTTGCTGTCCTAAACATGGGCATCCATAGGCCGACATGGGAAGTCCCGGAGAGAGTAAGTGAAGAATCCCCTTCCTTTTGCTCACGGGCATTTCCTCGATCCTGAAAGTGAATTCGGAGCCTTAGACTAAAAGCAAGACGAGTCTGCAGCAACTTTGACCCTTAAAATGGAAGGTCAGCAAAATCCATTTTGATCTGCACTCACCTACCCGAATTCTTCTCTGAAATGTCAGTCTTACAGAAAAATCTGGCTTTCTGCTATATGACAAATCTTATAGGCAAAACAGATATTTAAATCTAATACTGACCCCTCCCCCTCCTATTAGAATGACCAGCAGGAGAAATGCTGAGTTTTGTTCTTTTGAGTTTTTACTTTTCTACTCTGTCTTGTCTGTCTAACTTTGAATGAAGTGACAACCCTTCATTGCCCTGTGTGGAGTAATTAATTCAAAAGAGATTTTTCTTATTCGGGTCAAGTTATTTTTAAAGCAGGTGGGCTGTGACTAGTGGTGATATGAAATTAAGAAAAAAAAGAAAACTTTGGTGATTGAAGACAGATTAATTTGAAAAATAAAAGTGAGAGTACTGAAAGGGAAAAGAGCATTCTCTGACCTAACAAAGTCGTGATTCTGAAATAGAGCTATCTGGGTCTTGTTTTAAATTTTGAAATAAGAGCTGTTTTTGTTTTTGTTTTTTACTTCGTAGTTGAAGTGATTTTTTTTAAATTTTTAGTTTGTTGTTTTTGTATTCTGGCTTCAACATCCTGATTTGCCCCCTTTCTCCAATATATTCCAATATTTAATATTTAATTCTTCCTGTCCTGAATAACTACAGTGCACCTTTATCTTTGTTCTTTGGATCTCTTACATCAGGCCTATATCAGCCCTCAGGGTGTGTCAATTTTATGATTCATGGCTATACTTTTCCTACCTTCCTGCAATGAAGGTCTGAGAGTAATTTAAAAACAGATATTTTCATTGGTGAAGTGAGTTGAAAAAAGTCCCTTATTGACTGGTCTCATCTTGTATAATATAATCTTATAATAAGACTTGTTCTCAAAGGAACATATTCAATAGATATTATGTTGCTAAAGCAGATTTTAGACAGTGTGCACAAGTACATTGTACACTGAACTGTCCAGTTAATTTCTGTTTATCATGCCATTCAAAAAAAAAAAAGAAAAAGAAGTAATAATATATTTCTCAAGATCTAGGAGTAGTCCTCAAATATGAAAATTCCATAAGCCTATGAACCCGAGATTTCCATTATTTTAGTCAATAATTAAAAGGTCATTCATTCATAGAATTTGCTGCTTTTTCAGATCATCAATAACCTAACAATATACAGGAATTTGGCTTACATAAGAGCTGCTTAGGTAAGAGCAGCTTACAACACATGTAAGTAAATTCACCAATAAGCACTCATGCATACATGATTTCCCCCAACCTTGCAACTGTATGGATTAACATTTTTGTTTCCCTCCGGCTACTACATGTAATAGAAAAGGAAGTCATTGAATCATTTACCTGGTTGGAAGGTAGGTTCATGTGATCAGGCTCCATAATCACACTGTACTGCCAAAAATTTATATGTTCACTTTCTGTTACAATGTGTGATCATTTTATCCTGGATAAATTGGAATATCAAGAGAGAGATACAGGAGGAAATAGCATTTAATGATCATTCACCATCTACCTGACACTGTGCTCAAAATTTTACGTTGTTTTTGAACATTTTACACAAAAGTATCTGTATTTCACAGCAAAAAACTAGGGTTCAGAAAGCTAAAGAACTTGTCCTTATCAAGCTGTATCATCTTCTGTCAATGTGAGAACTAAACCTGGAAATGCGTTTCTTTAAATTCATTGTCTTTCCGTTAGATTATGATATATCCTCCTGCATTACTAGAAACACAGCCTCAAAGTTGGTTCAGGAAATACATCAATGTCTGTGTGCTATTGTCTTCAATATGGCTTTTTAAAAAAAACATTCGTGTTGTTAGTGGACTCTCTGTACTTTTTTTCTTTTTCTTCCTTTCCATATACGCATCTGTGGTTCACTCGTTGTGAACCGTATTCGTATTTGCCAAAATACAGACAGTGGCTGTTTTTCGAATTGCCAGGAAAACCACTTCGTCGCTGATTAAGAAGCGACCGCTCTGAGCTCACCCGCTCTTTCGCCTTCGGTCTCCCCCTCTGCCTTTCCTCATCTAACGAGGAATCCTGGCTCAGGGGCGACCGCTCACTCAGTAAACACGCAGCGGAACTGAGATGACCCGCTTCTCCCACCAGCAACCTGGATGTCCCCGAGACTTGAAAGTACTGCTTAGCCTTTGCCAGCACCGCCATCAAGTCCTGAAATGCTTCCTTCCTTCGCAGTAGGTTATGTCTCTTCTTGCTTTCTTTCCTCTGCCTGCCTAGTGCCCAGTCCCCACCACGGCTCAGTAACTTGCAAACTCATCTTCTCATGATGAAAACGCCCTTTCCCCCTCACTAGAGACCAGTGTGTAACTTCTGATTGTATCCAAGATACCATGGGTCTCAATTCCCAAACTTGATAAAAGGCTTTTTATTTCTCCATGGGGTGAAATGATATTTCTAGAGTGGCATTCACTGAAGAATCATTTATGCTTGTAAAAGGTTAGAAACAAATCAGAACATTCATCAGTGGGAGACTGTTAGATGAATTATGGTACATTCATATGGTTACACAGAGTAAAGTAATTAAAAAGAATGAGACTCACCAGGCATCGTGGCTCACGCCTGTATTCCCAGCACTCGGGAGGCAGAGGCAGGAGGATTGCTGAGTTCGTGGCGGCTTGCCTGGGCTACATAGTGAGGTCAGGGCCAGCCTGAACTGCAAAGCGAGACCCTGTCTCAAAAGAAAAAAAAAAAAAAAGAATGAGACAGTAACATAAATGAAGCATTTCCAGAATTTCTGTAAAGAAAGAAGCATCCATTTGTATTAAAGAAGAAAGTACCTTACCTACTTCTAATATATTTATGTAGGAATCTCTTGAAAGGATATGCTAGCACTGTTCATTCTGTTCTCTACTGAGGAAGAAACTAGATAGAGAGACACTTAAATTTCACTACATGTCCTGTGGTCCTGTGGGAAAATTTTACATTTTTGTCATATGTATATGTTACCTACTCAGAACTCTAGTGTTTCTAATACTTTGCCTAGCGGTTAGAACCATTCTTCTTTACCTGTGTCTCAATTTGCCCCTACTAGCAAATATATTTTAGCAACGATTTACTGGAACATATATTTCTTTAAAAAAAAGATCAACTTTTTTATTGTGACAAAATATACATATTAAAACATCATTTTAGCCTTTTATAAGTGGTTCTGGCACATGCATATATTTGGGTGGCTATGTGACAGCCTCTACCTACACCCCGAGAAATGGTTCATTTTCCCTGATGAGGACTCTGTGCCTTTCAACCACTCTCTGCTCCTCTGCTCTAGTGGGGGGGGGGAGGGGGGTAAACACTCATCTATGCTCTGTCTCTGTGGATTTGACTGTGCTAAGGCTTTCACATAAGCAGAAACACAGTATTCTTTTTCCTTTTCTGTCCTGATTCTTTCACTCAGCATATGTAATGTTCCCCAGTTTCCTCCAGGCTTCCACACACAGCAGTCGTTTTCTGACTTTTAGGTCTCAAAACTACTCCATAGTAGGCATATGCAACTTTTGGTGTATCCATTCATCTATCACTGAAATTTGGGTTGAGAATTACTTTTACCATAGAGAATTTTTTTGATTAGCCATGTATGTATGAGTTACTTTTCAAAAAAACTTGAAGGTTATGAAGCCCGGGTAAATATCAGTGCGTTTCGTTGTTGTGATTTCTGCCTGGCCACGTTTAGAACATCTATTAGCAGGGTGTGAATAAATAGCACAGGAATCATTTCTTTCAAAAACTGTCCTTATTTGACAACAAAATGAAGAAATCCTTTATCTCTATGAACACCATCTACAAAGCATTCTGAAACATTTAGTTAGTAACAAACGCATACATGTCATATAATTGAAGTCACACTTTAACTTAAAAATATAGACTTCCCAGCAGCAATTATAAGCAGAAATACTAAAGTACACTGAAATATGTACATGTTAATTACATACCAAGATTTTAATGTGAAAAAACAAAGCCTCTAATATAAACATATCATTAGTGTATTTCAGCTCCAAATTGCCAAAATTTGTTTATTGCATCTCATGAATTTATTGTATCTCAAAAGTTATGCCATTAATTTAAATGAAACTCATTTTGAAAACTTACTGTGTTCATTACCAAAACTATTATAATGACTATATATATATATCACCTGAAAAACTAAAACATCTAATATATTATAATCATAAACTTTTAAAGAAAGTAGATTTTGAATATATATACACATATCTCTTTATATATGGGTGTGTGTGTTTATATATGTATATATATATGTGTGTGTGTGTGTGTATATACATATATATATATATATATATATATATATATATATATATATATATATAAAATTTGGGTTGAGAATTACTTTTACCATAGAGAATCTTCTTATGCTTTTGGGTTCACTGTATGCTAAGCACATTACATACTTTTTTTTTTTTTATTTTGAGACAGGGACTCACTTTGTAGTTCAGGCTGGCCCTGAGCTCACTATGTAGCCCAGCCTCAAACTCAGCAATCCTCCTGCCTCTGCCTCCAGAATACTGGGATTACAGGCATGAGCCACCATGCCCAGCACTGTGGTATGTGATATTGATTGCTGGTGGGCGTGAGTCACCACGCCCAGCATTATATGTGGTTACCGGGATCAAATTCAGGACCTTGAGATTGCGAGGCAGGCGCTGGAACCACTGAGCTAAATCTCCGGCCCAAAGCACATTACATACTTAATCTGATTTCACAACAAGTCTCTATAGTCTCATTTATTTATTTATTTATTTTTATTTATCTATCTATTTAACTTTTCTCCATATATATTGTTTTATGATTTAATATTTCTCCATATATATATATTTGGAGAAATATTAAATCACAAAGCAATCAGACCTCAGAAGCAGCCTGACATTGCTTTGGAATAAAATACAAATGGACAATTCTTAAGCCATTTTATGCCTCCACCAAATACTATTAATCATTTCACTTGCTCCTGCCTTGTGATTAGCTCTATCCCTCGGACATGTGGTTCCACACATGGAGCCTCTTGAATGGGAAATACACTGAGTAATTTTATATTTTAAATCACCACACACACGAACTGAAATCAACTCTAAGTAGGAACTTGCTAGGGAGAAGGAGCACAAGCTTTTGAATGGAGAAAGTGGTACTTGAGACACGGCAGAAATACTTATGTCCTTGGGAAAATTACACAAATTCTAAGTGCCTGTGTGTCAGGGCGTAAAATAAAAAGTTAAATAAATGAAAGCATAGAAACTCATTGTGAAATCAGATGTAGTATGTAATGTGCTTAGCATACAGCGAACCCAAGAACATAGTAGACATTCACTAAATGCTGCTTCTCTTTACTTCTTTAATGTTGTTTTCAAGCAACTTCCTGATGGATTTTACTAAACAATTACCTTTATTAAAATATAAGACATGTAAGAGCACACAAGCACGCCTTGTTTTACCAAATTCACTTCTTTGCTGTGAGATTTGCTACAATTTCCTACATTGATTTATAACCTTTGAGGGGAAAAATCTTAATTCTCTATGGTTTCTGATCACTTAGGCTTTTCTAGACTAGGGTAACACAGCACGCCCCATGTTTTCCTAACAAATTGCATTCGGACACTTTCCGACACTTTCATTATTTTAACTCAGGTAATAATTAGTCACTGTCAGAGGAAGGACTTAGGTTGTACAAATCAGAATAAATTTACCTTGCTGTAGCAGCAGTCACAAATGAAGCAATAAATTAGAAATAGCAAATTGTTACGGACTTAAGAGATCACAAATCACGATTGCTCCCTGAAATTCAGGAAAAAGTTGACAACGCCAAGATTTCTTTGAGAGCCTCATTTTTCCAGATAAACTTTTGAGTTGAATCAGTGCATGACGTACCCCAGAGGAGTTTCAGATACTGATCGGAGACAACATTTGGGTTCTCCACTACTGTAACATGAGCTTCTTCACACTGAAAAAAGGAGCGGCTCTTCTTTCCATGACGTTTGGAAGATCCTAAATCTATTATAGTTACACATCCACACATATACACTGCTCAAAGGCCCGCATATATAACATCCATACATCTCTCTCTCTCTCTCTCTCTCTCTCTCTCTCTCTCTCTCTCTCTCTCACACACACACACACACACACACACACTCACACACACAATGCCCTTGAGAATTCTTGCAAAGTCCTTTTTAGGATTCAAAGTCTTTGGTGTACCTGTGATCAAATGGCATCACGATAGGGTCCTTTGTTTAAAGTAATGTCTGTTCTAATGGGTGGCTAATTAATAGCTCAGTGTCACCAACAGGAGACGTTTCTAGAGTGATTTTATGATTGCTCTGTGCTGCGCCCTTTCTTGCTTCACATTTTTGTCCAGGATTAGCGACATGAAATAGAAAACATGCAGATGACATCTTCTTAATACAGGGTCTGGGACACAGTGAGTGATAAAATATGAATACAAAGGACCACGCACTACACAGTAGTATCAATGGGACCAAGACAGGATCCTGCACTTATAGCAATGGAAATAAAAGGCTTGAAATCTTTGGATGAGAAAGAAGTAAGTGGTTTAATCAAATCCTCTCTGTAAAAGCATTCATGGCTTCAATTGTAAAAAAAAAAAAAAGAGAGAGAGAAAAGCAATTCATGTCAGTAGTATGATAGGACAATCAGCAAATGAAAAGAGAGTTGCTGCTGATTGTAGAAAAGAAGGTGTTCTGTTGAAGGAGGGAGTCACCTACTTTAGTCCAGTTAGGTAATAATCAAAATATGTTCGTTCATGTGTGTTACATCCTGAGAAACCCAAAAAAACACTTGATAAGAAATTAAACGGAAGAAAATTCCAGTCCATGACATAGACATAGCAAATCCTGGTCTGCCCCTAGAAAGGGACTTCTGGGTCACGGTGGATGTCATGAAGTTCGTCCTTCATCACAGACAGAACTTCCATATAGCAGAAAGAATAGGTCTGCTTTCTTTGGGTCGAAAATAAAGAATAAACTTTGGCCCTAAAGTATGTAACTAAACTCAATGAGTATGTGTCTAGATGCTGGGGACATAAATTTCTCTGTACTTGGAGTACTCACCAGGTAAAATGCTCAGTGTTTTGTAACTAAGGAAAAACCCATATTATCCACAGAAATTGAGATAGAAGCCAAGAAAGTATGAGGAATTCTGACCGTGTATGACTCAGATATGAAACCTGACAGAAGACTTTTGAGTGAACTTATGACTCTCCTTCTTTATCCACTAGCACATCATCATGAGAAGGAAGAAAAGCTGCTTCCAAGAAAGCTCCTGATAGTTCCCCTTGGTAGAATAAGCCGAAGAGATTCATAGTGGCTCCTGTACATCCAGAAATCTTTCTCAGGAATGCTGGTAGAGCTCAAAGGTCTAGATATCATTTTGTGACTAACTTTAAAAAGAGGGCAAAAGGCTGGGGATTTAGCTCAAGCGACACTGCGCCAAAGTTGGATGCACAAGGGCCTGAGTTGGATCCCTGATACCACAGAAAGGGGGGGGGGGCAAGGTCTTCTTCACTGGGAGAGTGGGGTATGGTTGGCATAGAAGATTACTAGAAAGCTAGATAGAGGTTTCTGTTCCCAAGAAGTCCTTTTATCGGTTCCAGTCTATTTGGACTGCTATAACAAAACACCACATATGAACTAGCTTATAAGTAACAGGAATATCTTCATCAGTTCTAGAGACTACAAGTTATAGATGAGGTGCCACCTGGTTTGGTATTTGCTTAGGATCCTCATGCTGGTTTATAGTTGGCTATCTGCTTGCTGCGTTCTCCCAAAAAAGGGTCAGGAGACTTTCTGGGATCTCTCTTATATGGCCCCTGATGCCACTCCGAAGAGCTCCACCCTATGGCCTATTTGACTCCCGAAATGCTCCACCCTTTGTACTATTGCCTGAGAGCTTCAGAATTCACCCCATGACTTTGGGGGTTGCTCAAAGTTCAGACTATAGTATTATCGAAGAAGAAGTTCTTAGTTCATTTTCTCATCATTTTTTTCCCTAAGATTTCTAACACAAGAGCAGAACTGGTAAAGTAAAATAACATTAACCTGTCCAGTTGTCTACAATATGATTGGAATAATTCTAGTTGAAAATACACATTAAAAATTAAAGAAGGACTCACCCATTAAAATGATGAGTAGTATATAGATGGCATAGACTTCTCATTTTAGGGTCCTAAATGCAAGTGTATTTAAAAATAAAAGTAATAAAACATGCCTGTTGAAAAATTGAGCAGTCTATAAAAATAGAAACAAAACACTGACAAGGAATATTAAAATGATTATTTTGGGAAGGAATTTGTTATGAGGAAAAGAACTAGTTTTATACAATATCAACTTCATGCTTTAAAAAAAACCTCATGAAAACAGAACTATGAAGTGGAACACTAAAAAAAAAAATCTGAGAAAAACAAGCTGTTTGCAAAAGGAGTAGACACAGATAAATTCTAGTAGGACACAAAGTACAACACCAGAATAAAAATGTCCATTGAATCATTAAAGCAAAACATTAATCTGCAGGAAAATTGGTCCTGTGGTAGAATTCTTACTCAGAACAGAGAGGAAAACATGAAAGAATTGGAATTTATAGGAGACCATCAGAAATTCAACGATCCTCTAATAGTTATTTATAAAGACAAGACCAAAAAAAGAGGAATTGAAACAGAAAGAAATCAACAGTAACTAGAGACAACAGGAAAATTTGTAGAAAACAGAATTTGAAGGACCAGAGAAAGCTTATATAAATCCTAAAAAAGACATTTTGTACAAAGGGAAATTCTTTAAAGAGATCGATGACCACACCATTTGCTTAAAACATTAATATTAAGAATTATGAGAGAATCCTTCAAATATCTAAGGAAATGTTAATTATATGGTTTTGCGATTAGTCACAGAAATCATTTTGACATCACTCTTCTTCTGTGTGACTCAGAGAGATGGTGGAATAACACACCGGAGTTTCATCCCAACAGAAGGAGGATGGCTGTTGTTCTTGGTGATTGTAAAAATATATTCAATTAAAGTGCATACAAGGTATTTCATTTCTTTATTAAATTTGAAAGTTACTCATCAAATAAATATTTTTCAATCTTGAAACAAAAAGGCAGACGGCAATGACGTGGTTTATAAGATCGAGGCTAAAATCTGCCCCAAGAACCATGTCAGATTTTCATTCACTGAGATTCAGAAAGTAAAATTTTGGAATGAAATACTCTGCAATCTAGACTGAGTAAGCAGTCAATAAAACACTAAGTAGGACTCAAAGGGAAATTGACAGTATGATTAATCAACCTTCAGTGAGATTTGTACATGAACACTTTTGAAATCAACCATAACGAACAGAACCTCCAGCCACATTTTCTTAGGTAGAGCACTTGCTCTCTATACTTGCTTTGACGGCTCCCTAGCAGACTAGATGGGACAGTTAGTTTCATAGATAACAGGCAAGGTCAGTGCCCTATGAGCTAAGAGCTATTTCTATCTTTCTCACTCATATGGCATCTTTCTTCCCTAGAGCACTGTAGAACTTCATTAGAAAAATTTTTATAACATGAAATATGTTTTATTTATGCAGTCATTTCTTGTAACTTCTATAAGAATTTAAGCTTTGCAACAATGGAACTTTATTACTGTGTTATGTTTGCTTTTTAAAATATTCCAACCCCTTTACTAAGCATTTAAATATGCCTAATACTAGAAATTGCTAAAGAAATATTCACTAATTTATAGTTAATTGCAGAGACATTGAATACCTAGCCAAGTGCTACATGTAGGAATAGGAACTCCTTGAAGAGATTTACTAAGACTCTGTGAAGAAATGAGCAAATAATATATACTCATACAAAAAGAAGTGATAATTAACTATAAATTATTTCCTTGATGTACACAAAAGTTATTTCAAAGCATGGGCCGTTGGACATTACCATGGGACAATATTGTAACTAGCTGAAGTTTTACTGCAAGATTTCATTGAGGAAGAGATTTGAGATAGAACTCAAAATTTAGTATCTTTTCAAAGACATGGGAGAAGGATCTTTTAAGTGAGGACTTTCGACTGAAAGATCTCAAGAGAGAAAAACTTCATCCTCTCCACCACACATTGCAATAAAACTACAAATGTCAGAAATGGAGATTAGGTCAAGGGGTGAGGAGTAAATAAGACCTGAAGGCCCAACACAATGGGTAAGGTAGACTTGCTGGGCCCCTTTCAGAGACACTCTCTGCCAGTCTCAGTACACTAAAGAGGACACTACTCTCCTTCCCTTCCTGCTTGTTAGCCCAGGTAGCATCTCCCTGGGCATAGGTCAGCCCAGAAAACTCTACCAATGGTATCTTTTGACTCCTCACGTTAATCGAATACATCACACACATACAAAGAACCATAACAAAGAACCATGCATGCATGAACACACAAAATGTAGTCTATGTAACCTTTGGGCTTTCCTACATGTATAGCTACCATTGTATTCTTTCTATGTTATATATGTTATATGTAATTCACATCTCAACCTAACTTGCCTCTTCTTCCTGACTTTAGGCTTCCATCTCCAGAGCTTTGTTGCCACAGCTTCTGGGATTCAGATCTTATCATTAAATCCTTCCTTCACAACATGGATATTTTTTTTTCTCTAAAGGATGTTCCAAGATATAACAGGGGAAGATTAAATTTGGTCCGGAGCTCAGACAACTAATGCAATATTTTCTAAATATTCTTCTTTGGAATACTGGTTACTATAAATATTCTCCAAAGTCATGTTACCAAGAAAACTTGGAATCTGCTGTACTCTTCAGTTCTCTTTTTATATTTATGATGCATATTTACACCACAGAGACTTTTGGTATGAAAGCCAGCAGAACTGTGTGATGATCCAGGTGGTTCTTCAACATATCAGACCGCAACCCGTGAAGGACTCTTTGGAAAACACTGCTCATTTGTTTCCTTTTGTAGATATTCTCAGATCGAGTGAGCTTTAAAAAGTCTATGTAGCCTCTTCAGATCAATCTTGTTACAGAAAATTGTTGAGCCTCTGATGCTTTCCCATAGCTGCTGGAATTTGTTCTTTAGAGCATATTTCACTTTAAAGCATTTACTCATTCAATTAAAGTGATTTATTCCATCCTTGCCTTCCTTCCCCAGTGGACTTTAATTGCCTCTAAGAGTAGAAGCTGCATTTCTGTACACATTTCTCTGTAGTGCTTACCCTACTCAGGCACATCGGATGTGCTCTGTAACACTGAAGGATTCTTGAAAACCCCAATCACGAAAGACGCTCCATGAAAAGGTTCCATATTCCACTTCTCTTCCAAAACAATATACATCCTCCATTCCTCTTTCAGGCATTCACAACACACCTTAGAATTAGAGATGTAAAAGTCTTCTTTTACCTGGGAATTCCACAAGTATTTTCGACAGGAATCGCATCTTTGTTTCTTGTGTAACATAGTAGCATCTCAGAGATACTAGGGTGCCATATAATCCACTTAGGAAGTGTCACCCTCAGCTGATGTTAGATACTATCATGGATGATATGTCACGCTTCCCTAAACTTATTCTAATTATGTTTTATATTAAGGACACCTACTCTTGAACTAAATGTGATGGAGTAGGATTATTAGGTATACTGGCAAAAGCAAGAGATTCCTGGGTCCAGTGAACTTCTGCTCACTGGAGAAGAGGGATTGTTATGTCTTGTTTTATAGGAAGGGGGCATCTTGAACAGCCTGACACTCCTCTGCAGACCCCTTTCCAGGATTTTCATGTGGCTCTAGTCTTCATTTTCCCGTATGCTAATTTAACATCCTCAGACTTATCAGTACCCTTTAGGTTGGGCCGGAGATTTAACACAGTGGTTCCAGTGCCCGGCGAGCAAACTCAAGGTCCCTGGTTTGATCCCCAGTAACCACATACAGCAATACTGGGTGTGGTGACTGACACTCAGCAACAATCAGTACCACATACCATAGTGCCAGGCATGGTGGCTCACGCCTGTAATCCCAGCACTCTGGAGGCAGAGGCAGGAGGAATGCTGAGTTTGAGGCTAGCCTGGGCTATGTAGTGATCTCAGGGCCAGCCTGACCTACAAAGCAAGACCCTGTTTTTTAAAAAAAAAAATCATCCTTTAAATTTGATCTTGTCTCTTTCTTGCTTTAGAACCCTACAACTTGGAGTTTGCTTTGTTTTATTGTTCTTGCTTTTGCTTTCTGGCACACAGTCTAAACTCCTTAACAAAGCATCCGTGAACCTTCAGGCTCTGACTCTGTCCTGTATTCCCTGCTTTTCCAATGCCCTGACCAACCACACCATTTCCTCACTGCTCTGACATTCTGCTCTTCCTTGCAGGCCATGCACTGTTCCAAGCACCACACATCTGCCCTATTGTGGTCAGGCTATCATAGCAAAATATCCCAGACTGTGTGGCTTAAGCAACATCAATTGTTTTCTCGTAGCTCTGGAGTTTGAGAGGCAAGGACGAGGGTGGGCTCTGGTGAGGGCCCTGTCATGACTGGCAGATGGCTGCCTCCTTCCTGTGCTCCCCACGGGAGAGTTGGGGGAGAGCCTCCTGGTGTTTTCCTCCTGAGGATCTTTGTCTGATCCTATCCAAGGAAACCCTCTCACTCCTCATGGCCTCGGCCTGCTCTGCTACAGTGTCCCCTCCAGAGCTCAGGTTGAAATTCAGCTGCCATGTAATCTTAAAAGGAGGATCTTTAAGGGTGATCCGATCACAGGGGCACCACCCTCCTGAATGATTCAGGCAGAATCAGAGGAGTGGATATGATCCTAAAGAAAGAATGACCTTGGCCTGCTTTCTCCTCCAGCCTCACACACCAGGGGATGCCCGCCACCTTCCTGTGATGCACTAAGACATCCCTGCCTCGGTGCCAACACTGTGCTCACAGTTTTCCTAGCTCCAGAATGCAAGAAATGAATCAGTTGTTTGTTTGTTTATTTATTGTGTTACTGAGGATTGAACTTGGGCCTTTGTGCTTCCAGAATAGGAGCAGTACCACTTGAGGAGCTAAATCTCCAGCCCTTAAATTAATTCTTTATAAATGATCTGGTCTCAGGTATTCTTTTCAAGCAGCACAGAATGGAAGAAGACACCACCACCCCAAAGACTCAATGTGCAAATGCCATCAGATCCAATGAGAGGACTTCAGTGTAAGAATTGGGTACCAACATTCAGTCCATTACATAGCTATTCTTTGTGTGTAAATTACACAGCACACAGCCCTAGAGCACAGCGGGTGACCGTAGGTGCTTGGTATATTTCATGGATCAATATATTTACAAACAAATGAACTAACAATTCTATTAGAGAGTGAAGTTACAGAAACACACGGTCAATGAGAATATATCACCCCAGTGGGGAGTAACAAGAAATATTCACTAGGCAAAAATCTCACCTGAGAGGTCTGGAGAAGAAGTCAGAGCACCAAATGTTTAGGACCTCAGAAATGAACAGAAATGTCCCCCCTCAAGGGCAGAAAAAAATAACTCAAATGGCTCTATTGAGCATCTTGCATTTATTCTTTTAGTGTACTTTATGTATTATGTTTGCCTTTATCTATTTTGGAGTATCATTGTGCATGGATACTTTTTGCTCTTTCAATCTTAATAGAGAGAGAGAAAAAAGACTATTAGGTAGTAGACAAGGGTCTCCAAAAAAAAATAAATTCTCTAACATTCCAATCTTAGGACAGAAATGTGCTGTGTGTATTAATATATTAGCTCTATTAAATGATTTCTTTGGGTTTGATGGTTTCAAAGGAAGTAGGAGGCAAATTCTTTTAAAATCATTGGCAAAAACCTGTCCCCATGATAGATGATAGGAGGCATGAATTTCATTTCATTCATTCAATGCATATTAATTACAGGTCTACAGTATGATACTCTGCCAGGCACCGGGCCCTTGGCACTGTCCAGAGAGCTATCAGCAAAGTCTCTGCATGGAGGAAAGAGTTGTTAGTCTCTCAGCATTTCCGGAGATGGTCCTTGCCAATTAAAGAGACTGACGCCTGTTTGTTACCTCCTTAAATGGCTGAAGGAGCTGTTGATTACCGCCTGCTTTGCTCGGGAAACCACTATATTTGCAAACACAAATGCATATTTATACTCTGATGAATAATGAAGGTTATTTATTGCGTGTGCTTGAAATAATGGTGGAATTTGGAGTGCCGTTCATAAAAGTGTGTTACGACCTGATGTTTTCATTGCAGTTCAAGGAAAATAGTCCTTGGAAATTGTCTTGCTACCAAATTGCAATCATAAAGGCAGGAGTTCCGACTGGGAGAATCATTTTATATTGTGAACTTCTGGATAATATATAACATAACGAGTTTAATTGAATCATTCAGTTGGGTTTTTGCCCAGAAAAGTGGGAATTTAAATGCTGATACAGCTTCAGCTTCCAACGACACCAGTCAGCATTCCTTAGATCAGATGTAAATAATCCTATTTGTGGATATGCAATATGATAGGGGGATGCCAGTCTGTAAACTTGGTGGCAGAGGTAATTAAATAATTCTATCATGTCTTAATACTTAATGAAAGTATCACTGGCCTCAAAGTAATATTTGATATACATTTTCCTTCTGGCCACTAGAAGAAGGAACTCTGAATTTTTAGCAACCTTTACCTCACTTGAGAACTGCAGAAGCAAGATAGAAAACACACACACACACACACAAACACACACACAGCTCAGAAGTTACCATAGCAACAGAAGCATTGCTCCTGACCTGCGTTTGGAAAGTTTGCCCCAAACATAGTCCTATCTGATTGGGCTGTGTGGGTCTCCTTTCCTAGGATTAGGGACTCGAATTTAGTTCAGAGTCTACATTTTAAAGTTCATCTTGATTTTAATTTTGAACTTCTCAAGTCCTGTTTTCTGAGCTCCTGCCTTATCATAGCATTCACAGGAAAAATAAATCAGCTTCGAGGTCACTTAGAACATTATAATGGAGCAAACACAACAGGAATGGAATGCATCTCAGAACCGAAAGTGTGCTTGAGGTTAGCCTGGTCGGAACAGCATTGTTCTCACTGTGCTTACACTGAGCTGACCGTGGAACTGAACCTGAGACAAAGAGAAAAGGAGGACCAGTGGGAGAGAGTCCTCTTCCTCCTGGTGATCTGCCTCCCTGTTGTTACACAGACGGTAGCATGAAGTGTGGCGATCAGTATCACTGCAGATTCTCGCTCGTAATTCTTCTCAGTCTTTCCCCTTTTGTCTTCACTGACTCGATGTTCGCACCCTGGTGTTTCCAGGTGCACCCCACTGTCCCTCCTTCTCTTGAGGGCTCCCTTCCCAGGTGGGGTTTATCACCAGGCAGCCTGCAACTTGTTGCTGTCCATTCATTCCATCCCGATCTCTAGCCACGGCCAGTCTCTAAGACTTGAGAGCTCATGGCCTCCCCTGATTTCTCACCAGCTCTGCAATTCTCCACTGACTCTTCTGATGGGTTTCTCCTCTCTGGGAGCTGCTCCTAATTTGCTTTTATATTTCAGCTTGGTTATGTGAGGTCATAGACAATTTTTCTATTACTTCCAGATTTTCCATTCAGTTCAAGGAAAATTTTTGCATGTTCTATTCCATTATCATGTTTTTCTGAAATTTCACCCACTTGTTTCATTTTCTTTTCTCTCTTCTTCTTCTTCTTTTTTTTTTTTTTTTTTTTTTTTTTTGTGAGACAGGGTCTCACTTTACAGTACAGGCTGGCCCTGAGCTCACTATGGAGCCCATGCTAATCTCACACTCATAGCAATCCTCCTGCCTCTGCTTTCCAAGTGCTGAGACCGCAGGCATGAGCCACCACGCCCAGATGGCTCATGTAGAGCGTCTCTCACTGACTCTCAATGGCACTATTCTGAGAGATTTCTGAGCGAACTCACCGTCCTGGTCTGCACGTCATCTTCGTTGCTCTAGTTCCACCCCTCTCAGTCCTACACCACCGATACCACCTCATCCTCTTCCTGTCCCCTTGGGAGGCCTCTGGCTTTAGTCTGATTCTAGTCTTCTCTTCCTGCTCTTCCTACTACCGTCATGTCTGTGCTCCTCCACACTTGTCTTTCCCGGGTCTTCTGTGGGGCATCGCGGCCTGGTCTGCTACCTGGGTGCTCAAGCAGGTCCAAGTCAATAGAGATTCGTGGAGCCCGCGGAAACTAGGAAAGAGGTATAATCTGAAGTAACGAAAAAAGTCATCTTCAACTGTGGGCCGGAGGTGGCCTTCAGGTCGCTGTTGCCACCTCTACCGTCCTTCGGCCAGACTTAAGTCCCGTGGGTAAGCAGGACTCCCCCAAACCTCAGAGCCTTTCCATGTACTGTTTTCTGGACATCCTGTGCCGGGTGTCTATGAGGATACAATCCTTCATTGGGGAGGGCCCTGTCTCTCGATCTGTCTTCTAGATACATTTATCAATACAATGGACATGCCGGTTAATTTCCAGTCACTGTACCAAAATACCTAAAATAAATCCTCTTTCTTTTTTTCTTGAAGATTTTTGGAGGTTTAAGTCCATGGTTGGTTGGCTCTTTCCTTTGGGCACGTGACATAGTACATCATGGAGGAGCACGTGGCAGAGGAAGCTCATTTACCTCATAGTGAGGAAGGAAAGAAGGAACAAGGAGGACAACAGGGGTTCAATGTCTCCTTCCAAGCACAACACGTATGATGTCACTTCCTCCACAAGGCCCCGCCTCTTAAAGCTGCCCCCCTTCCAATTGCCACAGGCTGCCAACTGAGCCTTTCATACTTGCCCATTTTCTAAACCCTAAGACCACCCAAACTTTTTCCTACTTAATTTCTCTGCTTCCCTGCACTCTGCTTATGCCAGTGCAGAGGCCAAGAAAGGTGTTTAGGCGGTGTTTTGTTTCTCTATACACACTTGCACACAACAGCAGTGAAGTTTAACATTTGTAAAGGGCCTGTCAGCTCCTGAAGCAACTTCATATTTTTGATGTCTGGAAACACTTTCAGAAGAAAGCAATAGGAAGAAGGATAAGACTTACACACAGAGCATGGTCAGATGTGTGGGATGCTGGTGTAACAATTCTTTTTTTTTTTTTTAAGAGTGATTAAACCATGTCTCTGTTACAGAGGCCCCTAGAACCAATTCCAGTTCTCAAAATGTTTGTAGTTATCCCAGATTCACTTTGTAGATCATTACAGGCACACATAGCTTTGCTTTTTCAATAGCACACAGCAAGTTTTTCTTTAATTACTGACATACCAGGCTTCTATGAAGGTTTCATATTTGAATTTATGGAATTGTTATATTGAAATGGAGTTGTGTTACACCTTTAAACCTCAAGTGGCTACTAATATTTTATTAAATACAGCTGCCACTAGGCAATAAAACTCTCCAAAGGGCCCAAGGAAAGAGGGCGGTGTTTTTCAAATTTGCTTTCTTCTTCCAGCTGCCATATGCTAGCGATACATAGATGCTGTCTGGTGTTCTGTATACAGTCGATTCTGCACAGAGTTAGCCTATAGTATTACCCGGCACCTGCATAATTTCAGAACAGCGAACACTAGATGTCACAAAACAAAAACCCCGAGCTGTGCTTTGGAGCACAAATGCATTTACAGTTGGTTAATGAGATATACAGAAAGCTGCAACAGAGCCAGAGAAGTTAATTTCATTATACAACTTTAGGAAATAATGGTGGACTTTTGAGGACAGATATTCCGCAGCCATAATGAGCTTTAAGATAAATCCATTTGGTATGCATTTGGTTTTTCATTAGGACATGCATTTTCACTCCCATGTGCAATGTTTGAAAGGTTTACATTACATAAAATTAGGGCTGTATAAACTGTGTGCTTCATCTCTTTCTCTAATGTGATTGCGTCTTCCCTCCAACACAGTAGCCTAAATGATAGCCGCCATTGCATGCCGCGCACGTCAATAAACACGGAACATGAATGTGAATCAATATTGTGTTAGTATTGGGATTAAGCAAGCTATTTTCTCCTCCTTTTTTTTTCTTCTGGGGAGATGAATATGAGTAAATAAAATGAGCGTTTGTCTGAAACTGTGTTGGGGGATTAGGCTTTGTGTTTTCCTTTTGAGGAGCAGCATGCCAACTGGCAGGCCTGGCTGGCTACCTGGGCCGCGCGTAGCGAAGAAGCCTCTCACCCGTGCAGGGTGAGGCCTGCTGCTTTGAAGGACGCAGGGAGGCGGGCTTCCTCTCACTCGGAAAGCCAGGTGCAGTCTCTGCAGCAGGGAAAGGTTATGCTTCACATGACTTCGTTTTCTCTCTGCAAATTAAGGGACAATTTATGAGTGTCTAGACGGGAATTAATCGGAATAATATTGGCTGCTTTTGACCCGAGAGTGCTATTACAATAAAGTATATACAACACAAATATAGGACAAAAATCATTTATATAGCCTATTATCACGCCAGCAATCCAGAACCACCTTACCACAGTACAATGATTTACAAAAGAAAACAGTAACAAAAACATATCTCTGGTGATGGATGGTTCTGAAAAGCAAACTTAATCTGTTCCCGAAGTTGGAGAGTCTCTGAAAGTGCTTACAAGACAAGGAGGTTTTTAAATGATGGTAAAAGAATAAAAGCGATTGGTGGTAGAGAACCACAGACCTAAGGCAGAAGTAGTTTTTCCGATTTATTAGACAAGTCATGATGTAAGAATCTTCCCAAAATCCCTGCATGTACTAAACCTGGACAATATACATTCAAATCTAAATGCACTAAATGCTTATCAAATGAAAACTAAAGTCATGTACATTAAAAAGCATAAAAGAAGGAAATGCTGGCCTTTATTATTAAAAAGATATCTCTAGGGGAAAGAATAAATATGATTCCTAAAGAAAATAAAAGAGCATGTATATAAGGGGGGGTTGTGGGTGGGTAAAAATGAGAATTAACTTGCGTCATATACTGGTACAAATTCCCCAATGTTGTGTGTGATCGTGAGCTATATATAAAATGTACCAATAAGGAATTCAATTTTAAAAAGAGATGTTTTGAATGGATTTTATTCAGATGCATTATATCCCAGGAAATATATTTTATTCTTGAATTTGATAAGTAAGATCAGGAAACATATAAACAATTAAATAATTCAGAAAAATATCTATTAAATATTACCAGCCCTAAAAGTTCACCTGTATTAGTTGTATGGTTTCAGAATGTAGGGAGTCTGTGGAATAAACATGAACATATTTGTTAATGGTTTCTATGCTAAAATTCAATTATTGTGCTTCACTCTGCCCAAAATAGGACATTGTATATCTCATTCTTTTAAAATAACATTTCTTTGATCTTTTTCCCTTTTCTTTCAATATTGAGGTTAGAATTCTGGGGTGAGCCTCCACTGGTGTACCTCCCCAGCCCTTTGCAGGGTTTATTTGGAGACAAGTCTCACTAAATTGCCCAGGCTGACCTCAATCTGATAATCCTCCTGACTCAGTCTCCCAAGCAGAAAATAACATTTCCTAATTACTTGAATATTTAAGAAAAACAAGTTCCTTGCCCAAAACTTGGAAAATGAAGGAGAAAATGAACCTAAGAGATGCACATATAATCTCCAGTTCCAGAAATAAGCATACTTAATATCTTAGTGTAATTTTTTCCAAAATGGTAGTTTCTTCAAATTAACTCTAAATTGATTCCAGCCATGTTTTAAGCTGGAAAGCTGAAATATTTTTATTTTTTAAAAAATTCTTGGCACAGGAAGCACAGGTAAGAACTATTGCCACTTTGGGGTCAATTTTATTCTCCCTAATATGTTAACAAGTTGATAATTATTACAAAACTATTTTAATTAAATTATTATTATGGCTTCAGGTTATGAAAGAAAAGCAAAGCCATCTTTTTAATATCACACTTCAGAGTTGTGTATTTAAAGGCTTTTTTTTTTTTTTTTTGAGACAGGGTCTCGCTTTGTAGTTCAGGCTGGTCCTGAGCTCACTATGTAGCCCAGACAAGCCTCGAACTCAGCAATCCTCCTGCCTCTGCCTCCCGAGTGCTGGGATTACAGGCGTGAGCCACCACTCCTGGCATTTATAAAGTTAATCTTAAACAGAAGCAAGAAGTTATATATTCCTTTCCTTTCTTAAGTAACAGATTCACTAATACATTTTTTGCATGTACTCACATACATATGTCCATGTACACAAATACACAGGTAAATTTTACAGGTGTATGTAAATATAAATTATCTTCTTCCATGTTGTTATAGGACTGTACTTTACTATAAGACCAGTAATATTTTTACCTTTATACATATGTCTAGTTAGAAAAAAATCAAGGCAGAGCACAGGGAGGTGGTCATGCTTCTGGGTTCATTCCTGCAGCCTGGACAGCAGTGGGTTTCCCTAGCTGAGCCTGTCAGCAGTGGCTGCAGGCCCTGTCCGTCTCCACTGAACACTGCTGTCTGTGGCCTGAGTGACACTGTGAGCTTTAGTTTCATGCAGATTATTCCTAACAGTTCAAGTGCCAAGTACTGTTCTAGGAAGAAGAACATGAAGGTCAACATTTTCGCAAAGAAAATACAAGTGGAATATAATACAAGCAGCATCAGACCAAAGGGCTTCCCTTTCCGATTCCTGTCAAACCTTTGGTATCTCTTTGCCCTGTAAGCTTGGGAGTCTACACTGAAAGATGAGAGGACCCTCACTGCTCCTGTTCTAGGACAACTGAGCTTCCCTCTCACCTGCCTCACTCTACGACCACCAAGACTTCTTTCACAGGCACTCAAAATCTGCTTGCTTTTTCTTCTCTTACACCATAAACACAGTGATCAAGCATTTGTTCATTTCTTCTCTTTATTTATCTCGCTATTCCATGTCCTCTGACCATGATTAGTTATCCTATCGGCTATTGCCTTCTTAAGAAAATTAAATAGAAACTCTGAATTAGTATTAAAGATTTTACTGGATAAATTCATGACTTTCGTCTCCAAAGTTTGATGTGGCCTTTTGAAAGGTTTTGGATTTGTAAGAAAAAACTCATGTCATAGGACTATGCTGGCAATATCGAAAATGGTATCAATTGAAGTATAATTTTAGTGCTCCTGTGATGTGGGGGAAAAGTCAGTTGCAAATGTGGCCAAGTTCTCTTCCTCAAGTGAAAATATACTGTGTTCTCTGTTGTAGGAGTTCACATAGCTAACACATAAACCAGCTTCTCACAGAGTCTCTAATAGCAATTCCTAGAAGGAGTTCTGGGGTCAGAAGTACTCAAGCCCTCGCTCTCTCAAAACTCAAACTTTTAGTCTTTCTGTTGCTCCCAAATCTCTGGTTATCGACGGTAATTTTTTAAAACACTAGGGCAATTCTATTTGCCACTGTATGTCATCATTTAGCTGGAAGAACCCGGCGACTACTGTTCGTTCTAATGACCTCTTAGACTCTGAGGGTTTCATTTATATACTTATCCCTTAAAAACTGTTTTTGCCATGGGCTGCTACTCATTCCCTTTCTCCTCCCCACTGTCATCTCCTAAAGCAATGTCCCCTGATGGAGGATGGTCCTGCCTGCGTGGCGGCCCTCTCTGGAAGCCACTGCGCATCATCTCCTTGGGAGATGGTTGAAAGGGACCCCCAGAACCCCACAGAGCTCACTGTGATGGCGGGAGCCTGGGGGGCTCTCATCTCCTCGTGGTTCATGGCCAGGGTCCTGGAGCCAAGTAGCCTCGAGGTAAGTTTTTGCCACTTAGTGTACACCTCCAGGAACTTGGAAACATAGTTTAGTTACTCATGAGTTGTTCCATTACATTGGACAGTACAGGACATAGGGGAAAATGTCTATTGTCATGATTTCTACCTCTGTGTAAAGAACTTTGAATTGTGCATGGTCCGTAGTATGGGCCTCAAAAAATTCTGGCTCGGGCTGGGGATTTAGCTCAAGTGGTACCACGCCAACCTTGGATGCACAAGGGCTTGAGTTCGATCCCAGGTACGGCAAACAAAACAAAACAAAACAAAACAAAAATCTGGCTCATGTTGGTAACTATGACTCAGCCTTCCATTGATCTGGCTCTGATGCAGGTACATTGCACATCTTTATACAAGTTCTTCTAAAGCATACTTCCTGCCTCTTCAACTTCTTGAGAAAATTAAATGAGGTGAAATAGTAAAGGTGCTTAAAAAATGTTAGTGTGAATTAAAATCCTCCTCATCCTTCCCTGTATAGAAAACTGAATTCTGTATTGACTATTTCCATGTATGCCTTATTCAGTTTTGTTTTGTGTTGCCCTATGAAATTGATGAAATATTACCTCCTCAGATTAGCTATAAACCATCGCAACTGAGGCTGTAACTAAATACAATTTTCTTCTCCTGCCCATTTTTTTTCTTGTGCAATTATATGCTCGACTTCAGGCCTTTGTTCACAATTAGTAGAACTATCACAAAAAATCTTGGTGACTCCTCCAGTGTCACTTCCAGCTAGAGAAAGGCAAATACACAAGTGTGAAGTCGAGTATGTGGCTTCCAGGAAAGATTTTGCTCACTGATAATGAACGTGGCCTTCACTTTAGCAATTAAACAAACTGGGAAGTATTTCAGACACCAAATTAATCCATTTGCAATTGCCTTAATAAAATACTTAAGGCTAATTCCTTTATAAAGTATAAAGGTTTCTTCAGGTTTAACGCTGGAGCTTCTAAGACTTGGTGCTGGTGTTGTGTCAAAATTTCACAGCAGCTTCAACAGTGTGATGGATAGAATTACAATGGCAGAAACTTGCAGGAGGAAAACGGATGAGGGAAGCTTGAGATGGATTCAGTTGCTCATTTGTTCGTTTATAACAGCCTGGTAAGGAGAACTAAACAAATTCCCAGGAGTATTTTATCAACTCTCTCCAGGGCCGTGATCATCAATTGCCTCCCCCGTTTTCAATGCCCCACCGTGTCTACACTGCCATACCTAGGACCAAGTTTCCTGTATGTGAGTCCTTGTGATGGTTCATACTCAGTGACAGGCCTCCTTCTCTCCCTTCCCATCTTCAGGTGAGTCCCTCTGTCGTGGATCTCACAGGTGTCAGCCTCTATCCTTCCTGGATAAGGGGAGAGCTTCTATGACCTGAGGCTAGATTAGATTCCTTCCCCATGGAGCTTATTAGCACCCTACAAGTCCCCATTCCAATTTTTCACACATTCCCAGTTATTTAATTGCCTATAATTATTCCTCTCTTGCTCTCTCCCTTTATATTTCTTGGGAAAAGTCATCATGTCTGTCCCCGCTTGTCTTTTCAGCCACAAGGTGTAGCCCTCTGCCTTGCTTCTGACATGTGTTGTTTACAGTGTTTTGTGTCCTTGGCATCACTTGAAATTCTCAAACTTAAAATTGTGCATGGCTCATAGGTTGGTCAGAATCCAAATATCTTGACAGTGTCTGATCCCAGACATGAAGTGTCCACCCTTATCCCTTTGTTTATCCTTCCCTGGCAAGCCCCTAGCTCTTCCTACAGGCCACCATGGGCATAATTGTGGACTTGGGAAGTAAAGTTTTAATGTCAGCCTGACATACGATTGCTAATTTAGAACAGTTATGCACAGTGCGGCTTGCCCCACGTGAGCTGTTCTTTTCTGCGGTCTATCCAATCAGCATCACTGTAAGAGTACTGCAAGAGAGATTACTAACATCACCCAGCCGTGTTCCTACCTTTCTTCTTTTTAGAAATAAAACCTATTTTCTGAGTTTTAGCTGAGAAGGATAGAGACACAACTGTACTTGTGAGATGTACCGCACTTTCTTAAGGCCATGGACAGGCTCTTGCCCATTTCATACAAGCAAAATACGAAATGTGTGATTCCCTCAATTCCTGGCCCTCCAACAGCTCACTTTCTCCTCTCCTGTGAGCTCTGACAAGGTCATGGAACCTGTTGGCCAAGTCTGACCTCGTGGTCAAGGGCTTGAAATTAGAGAATTGTGGGACAGCAAATGATCATCACAGAGAGAACAGATTTCTCAACATGTTATGGTAGAATCAACTATTTCCCAAGACTTCCCGACTTCTTGACTACTCTACGAGAGACACTATCTTGTCTGGGACGAGTATTTTTATCTTTTTCATTTTGAAAATGTGACCTTGTATCAACTAATTCAGAAAAGCATATGTAGTTATAACAGAGACAAATTTCACTCATAGATATAAGATCAAAATTCTGGAGTTTATAGTGCAGAGAGTATAATCAAATAACGTGTATTTAATGTTTGTTTTAAAGTTAAAATTCCAGGACAAGGTAACATATGTGTAAAGAGCCAGAGAAATCTGCTATAAAGAAACTGAGAGTTGGAAGATTCCTGATTTTTCTCCCTAGTAATATTTATATTCATAATGCTCTTCACTACCACTGAAGCAATGATCATACATGCAACACAGAGTGATAAACATGCCACCATGAAGATGATGGGATGATACCATTAGACTCCAACAATCTGAGATTCAAGCATGGCAGCAAGAGAAGCTAGGAATGCATAGGACAGAAAATGGGACAGTAAAATGGAGAATGGAAAACAAAGACCTTCCCTGGAAATGAAAGCGCTATGAGCAGAACCACTTTATAAAAGAAGAAGCCATGGTGGTTGATGATATCAAACATGACAAGGCTTCTTCCCCAATCACAGAATGCTCGAATTAGGACTCAGAAGTTCAGTTCTTTTCCTTGTGGAAAGCTTTCTTCCCTGCTTTTATTACTATCCTCCCCCATTTGATTATATCCTCTGCAAGATGGTGTGAACCCAGAAGCCTGGACTATATTTGTAACATATAAATAGCTACATGTAAAGCAAATCTTCATTATTTATCATAGGGTTCTGTCTGGGAATCATAATAAACAACTCTATGCTGAGCAACGGGGGCCAGTCCAAGTCTGGGCTGACCATATTCCCCTCCAGCAATCAGGAAAACATGCCAGGGGCAGGCTGATCTCCTCTGGGGATCTTTTCCAGAATAACAAACTAGACAGACATTAGTCTCAAAGTGTATTTCAGAATTATATGATGGTCCAATTGAATTCTTAGAGATTTCCAGTTGATATAAACATACTGATACTTGTGTTCTCAACCCAGCATATGTAGAACATCAAGAGTTGGCTCTTGGCCAAATAAATAATTCAAATTGATGGACAAAAAATCAGAGATGATGTCCCAGAATATGCAAAGCTATTAACTAAATCTGAGTGTGAGACAAATAAAAGGCAGTAATTTGAAATGATTTGGAGAGGTAGGAATAGCTGATCAAAATATTCCTTCTAAAGACAAATTAAGTAAGGAATGCACACACAATATTGATTTGTTTCCTGAGTTGAGCATGAAAGCCAGATCCTCTTGTATGGCAGACAACAGCTTTCCCATTGATTGTACCCCCAACCCCCTTTTTTTATTTTGAGATAAGGTCTCACTAATTTTCTTCAAACTTGTGATCCACCCTGCACTAGTGATTTTTAAAATATGAAAAATAATACTATATTCCTGGATTACGGGGGGGGGTGTATGTGATATTTTTGTAACCATCTTATAGGCTTACTTGAGATATGAGTGTGACTTCTACTTCCTTTATGCACTTCTGGGTGGATTAAGATGGAAATGGACATAACTTAGAGAAATGTGCGGGTCACAGGGCATGCTGAAGTAAAATTGTGGGGTTAGGGACAGAGGTTAATCATAAAAGACCCAGAGGTATTTTTTTTAATGATTTTCAAAGTTTATAGTTAAAGGACAGAAGGTTTGTCACTTCAGAATTCTAAATTCATTATTTTTATTCATGTTTGATATTACCTAATGGCAGTATTTACTAATTAGGTATTGAGATTTTCCATAAAAATATGAAAATCATTTATGAAGACTCATGCAAGAATAGGCATAATCTATTACCTATTAGGAGTCAAATAAATAATAAAAAATCACCTCTGGCCTTGGAATTTAGTCTTCTATTTCAGTAGTCAACATTATGCTGGAAGATGAAACAGCTGAGGATATACTAATGCCCAGAGACTTTTTCAGGTTCAAAAGAATACTAAATGTCAGACTGAGGCTCAAATTCAGAGTCTGGTTCCAGAACATCTTTTGCCAGTTTTCTGAAATTTAATGATCTTCAAACACAAATCATTTAAGTTTGGAACCAGGCCAATATTTAAGCAGTGTTCAGTAATCTGACAAGTAAGGTCCATTTATTTGGAAAATGTTCCTTATTTATTTATTTATTTATTTATTTATTTATTTATTTATTTATTTATTTATTTATTTATTTAGACAGGGTCTCACTTTGTAGTTCAGGCTGGCTCTGAGCTCACTATGTAGCCCAGGCAAGCCTCGAACTCAGCAATCCTCTTGCCTCTGCCTCCCGAGTGCTGGGATTATAGGCGTGAGCCACCATGCCCGGCATTGTGGTATGTGGTATTGATGGCTGGTGGGCGTGAGTCTCCACGCCCAGCAATGTATGTGATTACCGGGGATTGAACTCAGGACCTTGAGCTTGCGAGGCAGGCACTGGAACCACTGAGCTAACCCTCTGGCCCACTCCGAAAAGTATTTTGAGAAAGTCAACAATGACTTCCGTCCACTCCTTTTTGTGAATACGGATTTGCTCATAGAAAGAGGATCAGACAGTATCTTTTCCTAACTTGTATTATTTGAGAATGGAAATGGGTCCTGACAAGCGAGACAATGGCACAGCCACGTTACCTTCTCATGGGCCAGGGGGAAAGGAGAACCATCTGGGCCCAAGGTAGGGATCATTTCTCTTAGCCTGGCAGCCATGGGAAGGCTCTGACATCATGAGTGGAAATGAAATAATCAAATGCAGATTTTAAAAGCAGAGATCACATAGGTGGCTGGAGTGTCAAAAATATTTGAGGCCAAGAGTGACTACAGGTTTAAAAAGACAAGAAATTTGGCTGTCAGATATGCTGGTGACCCAGATGACAGGCCAGTGGGAGCAGAGGAGGGATCAGATCGGAGAGGTCCTTTGAAGATAAAAATCAACTGAACATGACATGGTTTGGATGGGGTTAGACAGTCCAGGGCAGGAACACCAAGGACATTACTTTATAACTCATTTACCAGGTTGGACGGACATGCAGTTCATTAGGATGGTCAGAGCACTGAGATATAGATGGGCGTTTGCAAACTCTGGTGCCTCAAGTCCTTCAGTTTTTTTCAGTAAATGACCCCTTCTTCAGAAGCTTTCCCCACATACTCTGAAAACGTTGCCACCTCTTGAACCTTCTCACACTTGTCCACTACCTCGATTGTGATTTGTCTCATTCTTTCTTTTAACAATTTCACCATCTAGCACACTTTGAAAATATGCATGTATGTACACATCCACACTTAAGTCCTCTTTGCATATACTAAAAATATAATTAAAAGAAATTCTATCTTGCTTATTCCCCATCTTCCCCAGTGGACTGCAACCTCTATAAGAAGAAAAAAATATGTTTATTGTTGGTTCTGTTCTCACATGCTTAGAACTATACCTCTGCATGTAGCAGAGTAAGTTGTATCTAAAATGGAAAAAGGTATAATGAGTGAGTAATTGACTAAAGGAGATGTTTGAAGTAGTTGAGTGGTAGAGCTCCACGTGGAAGCGAAGCCCAGACGCTGGTTCTAGATTGAGAGGTGGGCAGAGGAGGGTACGTGCACCTTTCTGGGCCTGACCCGGAGGCCACCCGTGCACCATGGCTGGGAGCAGATGTGGGTTCTCTTGCATACTCCTGCCTTCACTTTGGCTCTGGGCCACTGGATTCATCTCGCCGAGCAACCCGCCTTTCCTGCTCTTGTCCGGATGCTCATTCCGTGTCTCCCTCCCTGAACCTGGCTGCTCTAGCTCTCCACACACAGAACCTGGAAGTGAACCCCAAGGGCACATCATTTTAAGAAAAAAGATCCCAAGATCCTTACTTCTGCTTTCTCAGAAATAGCATCCTTTGTGTCAAGACAAAGGCTCTGTCCATTAAGAATGCGATTGCTACGGCCCGGCTTCCAAATTATTCCACAAAGTAGCCAAGTCAGAACACCATTTGTGAACTTACTTTACAGGGCACAAACCCTTTTAAGCTGCTTAGGATATTATCTCTTTCCCTTAAGTGGTAACCAGGTGACCTAGAAAGGCGTATTGAGTTTCCACAAGGTGCTTAACAAAGAATAAGGAGGTACTTTGGCCCTAAGAAACTCTGGATCATTAAATAATACTTGCCTAAAATGCATCAATAAAACATTGTACATTAAGGTTTGGCAATCGGAGGGCTGAGCCTGGAGGCTGCTTCTGAAATTCCTTTTATAGGAATTGGGCCAGAGACTCTCTGAGCTCATCTTCCTATCACAGATGGGGACCTCCCCAAGGACTTCGCTGGCAGCAAGATCCTGCCCAAAGTTCTCGCAGCGGACACTGGCCTTGCCCCCCGCCCTGAGAACCGAGGTCCCGTGAGACAGCACGTTCCCACTGCTCTGCTGTGGGAAACACCAGGAGAGGGACTTTTCCCCAATCTTTGCCAATGGAGCCTCGGAAAGCAACACGCGTGAGCTTCCTTGTTTACGTCGTTCTCTGCAAAAACACTGGAAACCCCAAAACAAGTCAGAAGCAAGCTGGCACTAAATTATGTCAGCCCAAACATTCAGTTCGAAAGAATCACTGGGTTTACTGTAATAGCTGAAAAACCCAGAGGTACGTGCAGTCTATTCTGACTGTCAATTTATGATCTTTAAAAACATTTTGTAAATTGACTGGTCCTTAAATACATCCCACCTCATCCTGTTCGAGCCAAGTTTTACAGATGCCATCTTAAAAATCAATTCAACGAGCAGCCATAAACTCAAAGCATCCTACTTGAAGTGTATATGGCAGAATGCAATTTTGTTTAATTTTAATTGACAGAGATGTCAGCCTAAGAGAATATTTTAGAATATTAGCAGGAACAGTAAACCTGTGCCTTGACATTTTTATGGTATAATGGTATAATTCCCTGGTGGGGGGGACCTTCACTGTCAGGATTTACACTAAACCAATGTGTGTGTTTCTCTTCCCCGTCCCAAGTAAAGGAGTAACAAATTGATTACTAATTGCACAATGGCTTTATTATGTGGGGCTGTCACTAAAATCCCTTCTGGATTTTCCAGCAAAATTGAGCTTCTTTTGAAACAATTAATTCTAGTAAATGGACTAGTGTGTAAGAAATTTGTTCCCAGTTGAAGAAAAAGCCATCTCCTTGCCTCCCTTACTTGGAGACTGAGGCACAGTCACCACAGAAACCACATATGGAGGATTTGCAAGACTGCAGGCACACTGGGCTTCACCAGAGGAGAAATGTTTCAACAACACATGTGTGAAGGCAAAAGGCTAATTTCCTATCTTTAGATATAAACATGGTCAAAAATATTTTGGCAATAAATATAAGGATGGCAGGAATCAAGATTACTTTGGGCCATTATGCTTTCACGTTAGGGGAAAAGTCACTGGCAGGATACCTGTTACGTCCAGTGTGTCTGTCACTCTGGGAATTGACTTCGTATGTTGTGGAATAATGTCTTTATTTGCACACCTTTCCCATGAATGTACCATGATATGTCTTCATCAACTTCATATGTGAAACACCTCCCACAGATCTTGGCACGTGGTACGTGCTTAGTAAAATGATGCCGAACTAAAGAGATAGCTTCAACTGCAGTAAGGTGAGTCAAGTGATGCCTTCTGTCACTCTGGGATGAAATGAAGACCACCATTCTAAAACACAGGCCTTTATCACCAATCCGAAAGGAAGCATCATGAAATATTCAATGTCAACTTCTTATGGATTTTAAGAATGAAAGAGAAAATGTCCATATAAAAATAAATATGTGAACATAGGAAGACATTGACACAAGACATGTATAGGGTGTTGGCAAAGCAATAGAAACTTGAAAAGATGTCAGAGTTTCATCTCAGACGAGTCTGAATTATTCAGTATGACAGCAATTTTACCAAAGTCCACAGATTTCAATAAACTTCATTAAGCCTCCTTCATTGTTGAACAAAGTGATTACATGGGTAAGTGGGTACAGTATTTAAGGGATTCAGAGGGGTACTTTTGATTGCACAGATCATAGATTAATAAGACCATGTATGCAAAACTGAGCATCATAATGGGCCATCTAAATGCTTAAGAAATGGTACTTAGAATAATAAAACTAAGTAAATAAGAGAAAATGTGTGCCGAGGCCTAGTGACAGCATAAATTGCTATGTATGAAGCAGAGAGAAAGATGAGTTATAAGAAAATCCAAAGACCCTTCCTAACATTTAATGCGGTTCTTCAAGGATGAATAAAAATTTAACAGTAGTCATAAGGTTGCAGGGACTTTTAGGAAGAAAACACCATGAGCCAAGACAAGAGTGAACAAGAGACAGGGCAGATTTGGGAAATGCGGAGTAGTTTAGTAGTGCCAAAAGTTGGCTGGGTCTCTCTGTAACATGTGACACAATTTAAATTGAAATTTTCTGAAAGTAGTCTATGAATGCCACAATACCTCATTAAAAATTTAAGCCAAAAAATAAATGTATTGACCACCTTCTCCTACTTCTTAAAACTGAAGTTTGGTCATTCCCTCACAAGAAAGAGGGAGCTATACAAAATAATAACTCAGTATTAAAAATCATTTTCCAAAGTGTTTAAATTTCATTTAAGAGTTACTGTTGTATTAACTGGCATCCCAGCCTCCCATCCCCTCAAAGTCACAGTCCTGGAGGTTGTAAAGATGCTACGAAGTCAGTCCTCTTCTAGAAGATTCCTGGTGACATTTGCTGATAAAAGTCTCTGAACATCTTGCATTCAAAACACCAGCTTAACTGTATTCCATCCCAAGTCACACAAATTTTATGTAACCATGAAAATTCAGTCTCTTTCCCTCTTCCCCACTTCTTTCTCTACCCTCCTCACTTGACATCTCACATTTGAGGAAATTTCCAGAACAATTCACCAGCTGTTGCAATCATACATTTGGGTGAAGTCAAATGTCTTTGAACACTGTGGAAATCATTATAGGACAGGAAATAATTGTGTTTCTGTGTCTTTGCTGACTGTTTCATCCTAGAGGTATATAGAAATAGATTCAGCCACCCAAATTGTATTTACAATCATTCTAGAATCTCTGAATCTATCCAGTCAATGAGTTATATAGATATTATCTGTCCAAGTATTTCTACATACTGAAGGAAAATGGAAACACTTCTCACATCCTGTTCTCAGAATTTGTGCAATAAAATTAGTAAGCATCCTTGGCTCTTCCTGATGTCTCCAGCACAGTATGGATTGCCTTGCTTGCACTCTTGATGGTGTGATGCAAAATATTTATTACACTGGAGTCTAACTTTAAGAGAACTTCCAAGCTCAGAGAGGGGAAGAGCATCACCTTCCTCAGTCCAAAGTCACCTAAGAAGGAAATGAAATTTCAATGGGGTTAGAAAAAAATATAAACAAGGCTTAGGTATACAGAGGGATGGAGGAGCAATGGGAAGGTAGGGGATGAGAATAAATAACGATCAAGATATATCATGTACAAACACAAATTCTCAATGATGAATGCAATTGTAACGTATCTTTTAAACCTACTAATAAACTCAATTTAAAAAAAAATCTTGACTATGTCCTGTGGCTAACTTAAGACAACTGACTACAGTACAATACATCCAACAGTGAATATTTGCTCATTTTCCCAAAAGGGGAAATTTCCGTTGGATTTGAAACAAAACCTTGAACAAAATGTAGATGTTTAATGCATTAGACTGTTAGTGTTACTATCACCAAATGCCTGAGGTATTATATTAAGAAGAAAGGTTTATTTAGTTCTGGAATCTTGAGGGCAGACAACCAGCATCATCCTGACTCCTGTGAGGATCACAAAGGGAGGAACAAAACTTTCAAAAGTGGCACATCCCATAGAGAGAAGGAAGTCAGAACTCAGCAGGAGCCTAATTGTGATTTTAATCAACACTGCAGGTATAAAACTAGGTTCTCCCATGAACTACATGAATTTCTTCTAAAGTCAGGACTCCCTGTGGCCTAAGGACCTCCCACGGCACCTTCTTTCCTACAGGTCCAACATCACTTGATGCTGCCACACTGGAGACCAAGCTTCTGATATGTGAATCCTTCAGAGATGTTGAAAACACATCCAGCCACGGCACTGTTTAGTTACAAACAATTATCAAAACTCTTGGAGACATTGGCTTAGGGAGAGACTTTATGAACAAAACCTCTGTAGAACAAGAACTATCAGAAGGAATCAACAAATGGGATCTCATCCTATTAAAAAGCTTCTGCACAGCAAAAGAAACCACTGGCAGAGAGAAAAGACAACCAACAATATGGGAAAAAATCTTTACTAGCTGTTTGTCAGACAAAGGGCTACACTCCATAATATATAAAAAGCTTAAAAAATCAGTCCCCCGCCGGGCATGGTGGCTCATGCCTGTCATCCCAGCACTTGGGAGGCAGAGGCAGGAGGATTGCTGAGTTCGAGGCTCGCCTGGGCTACATAGTGAGCCAGGGCCAGCCTGAACTACAAAGCGAGACCCTGTCTCAAAAAAAAAAAAAAAATCAGTCCCCCAAATTTAAAGACCCAACTCAAAACTGGGCATCTGAAGTAACAGAAACTTCTCAGAGGAAGAAGTAAAAACAGCCAAGAAGCATATGATGAAATGCTCAACATCACTGGTGATTTGAGAGATGCAGATGAAAAAAACACTGAGAATTCATCTAACTCCATAAAGAATGACTGCTGTTGTGAAATTAACTAGCAATAAATGTTGGTGAACCTGTGGGGAGAAAGGAACCCTTCTCCGCTGTTATTGGGAATGTAGACTGGTATAACCATTGTGGAGAACAATGTAGAGATTCCTCAGAAAACTAGGATTAGAGGTCCCATGTGACCCTGCTATTCCTCTGCTAGCAATGCACTAAAAAGAATTAAAGGAATCATATATAGAGACATATGTGCACCCATGTCCCCAGCAGCTTTTTTGTGATAGCCAAATCTTGGAAACAACCCCAATGCCCATTAACTGGAGACTGGATAAAGAAGATGTGTGGCTTTTTAAAAATAAAATGGAAAAAAAATAAATAAAATGGAGTATCACTCTGCCATCAAGAATGATAAGGATCATTTATACTCAACAGGACATACCTTGAGGATATACTAATAAGTGAAATAAATAGGTCACAGACATGTAAATACTGTATCTTTTCTGTGGTATGAGAATCTCTAGATGTAAATGAGTTCTAGAATGGATGATTAGATTTTGTGAAATAGGAAATATTCAAAGGGAAAGGGGTAGAGGAAAGTAATGAGGGGAAAATATAAATACGATTAAAAAGAAAAAGATATAGGGGTGGGGATTGTAGGGTGGATAGGGATATGGGTAGAAATGAGAATGAACTCATGCCATATACTGGCACAAATTTCCCAATATTGGTGTGATCGTGAGGTATATATAAAATGTGCCAATAAGGTTCAATTGTGAAACTATCTATAATCTATCTATCTATCTATCTATCTATCTATCTATCTATCTATCTATCTGTCTGTCTGTCTGTCTGTCTGTCTGTCTGTCTGTCTGTCTATCTATCTATCTATCTATCTATCTATCTATCTATCTATCTATCTATCATTCTAAAAAGAATGAGTTGTTGTTACTAAGGCAATCAGCCCTACTGACATTTTTGGAGAAGAGTCACAAATTCCTTTTCTGTCAACATATCTCTCAGTGCATCTGTTTGCAGATATACTACTCAGGGAAAATAGTCAAAAGGCCACATAAAAATGGATTGTCTACAACCTGACCCAATGTCAAAGCAAGAAAATCTCAGTGCCCTTTAATGCTTGTGTGTGATTATGCAAGACATCAGAAATGCTCGTCTCTTCTTTTATTCCCCCAGCTCTCTGTCCTCCTCATCTGCGCACTTCCATTTGTTTTATCCAGTGGGATGAATGCGGTGGGGTTTGGGGTGAGTTGAGGGCCAAGAAGGGGCGACCAAGGGCAGTGCAGACGACGCTCTGTGATCCGGGAGCGTGTGAATTTTAGGTCAGCTAAATCAGGACACAAAGCTACAGCTGCTAAACCACAAAGGCCCACATATAGTTTCCCTGGCTCAACTGCTTTCCAGCCTCCAGTCTGCAGAAGAGAGCTTTCCACGGAGGAACCATCTCCTCCAATTAGAGCCTTTTCACAGTGGCTGGATCGGAAAGGTTTTACTCTGCAACATTACTCAGGATCAGTAATATGCAAAAGATCTGTGAAATCAATTCCCATTATTTCAAAGGACAGAGCATAGTAAAAATAATGCATAGTAAAAACACTGTAATGAAACTGCTGCTTAATCTGCTGTGATTATCTAAAATGACTCAGCAACAGTTTTATCCTTGTTTTGCAGCATCTGATCCTTGGTACGTACAGTGTGTGCACCACGGTGATGCTCTGCGCTCTGGACAGCATCTGAAACTGTGCATTCTGAGGTGTCACTAGGATAGATATTGAAAGGGTTTAAATATCATAGGGATTGAGATCATTAAAACTTTTAAGTTCTCGCCTCTCTTGGGTCATTTGTTTTCTGCATTTTCTTTTCTCTGAACTACCATTTTTCTAGAGGGGAAAAAAAAAAGCAGCTCAAGAGGAACCAGAAGTGAAATATCCTATAAAAAAAAAACCCTAGATGGATCATTATGCAAATGCATGCTGCCTGCCTCTCCCCCTCCCCCTCTGCCCCTCTGCCCCTCTGCCCCTCGCTAATAACAGTCAGCCTTGTTTAGCCACAGCTTGGCAACATTCGCTGACATTTTTGCCGCTCTATATTTCAGCCATGACTTTTGTCATATTTTGAAGAGAAACGTGCACCTGGCCAACCAACTCGCATGCCAAGTTCTAGCCCACTGAGATTTAAAATGGATTCGAATCGATTGGCCTATGAAATTAAGAATGCATAAAAAAGACAGCAGTAAAACATCATGGTCAAGCTTTCTTGCAAAGTTAAAAATAAAATAAAGGGTACTGTGATAGGTACCATTCACCTTCCAGTATTTTATAAAAATTTATAAATATATCCAGTACTTCTTGTTATATGCAATGATTGGGAAATGAAGAGCCACTGATAAAATGTGTCATGAGAATACCAGTTTTCTATGGATGGAGTGTATGTTTTAGATGTATGTAATTTATTATAAAAAACTAAATTTATACTTACCTGGCAGGGGAGATACCATGATCACAAAGGTGGTTTTCCCAGGGCGAGGCTTATCCATTGCACTCCGGATGTGATGACCCCTGTGATTTCTCCAAATGTGGGAAACTCGACTGCATAATTTGTGGTAGTGGGGGACTGTGTTCACACTCTCCCCTGTTATAAAAAAAAAAAAGCTAAAATTAACTAGTTACACTGGTGTTTGCTATAGGACAATCCACTACTAGTTAACTTATAATAACCCCTTCAAGGAGAAACTGAGCCTTTGTGTCTTCTCTAGAGATTTCTGCTTCTACTAGAATTATTCCCAGTATCTTGCAACTTTTTTGATGTTTTCTGCTCAGCCAGAAAAGAAAAAAAAAACAAACCAAACAAAAAACAGAGCAAAATTTTCAATTCATCAGTTTATCAGAGGAAACTATTCTACAGCAGTAGGAGGGGTCTGACATGAGCGTGTACGTCAGAGCAGGCTGGCACACTCCGAGATAAAATGAAGCCCAAGAAAATGCCAAATGCCTTCTAGCTCAGTCAGGAGTAGGCAGAGAAATCACATTGGGTCTTGTTAAAACACAGATTTTCAGTGGGCGTGGATGATATAAAACCTGAACATTCCCGCAAGGTACCTGTGATTCTGGTCTGCTGGGGATGGATTCCACTGGTCTGGGGACAGTACCTAAAACACCAGCGTTTAAATGAATAGAGCCTCATTCTTTCATGCATTTGTTACTAGTAATTTGAGATAAATGTCTGAAAGTCACATAAAACTGGGAGAAAAAGAAGTAGAAATAAAGCCCCAACCTTATCAGAACTTTTGGAGGTCATGCAGCATACCCCAAATGTCCCACCATGAAAGCATAGAAGGAAAATGCTGAAATGAATAATAAAAATCAAATTGACAGTAGAGAATTAGGTATAGATCTAGGGAATGATTTCATGCTTTTAAAGCCCTGAAAGACAATAACATCCTTGTCAGTATCTTCAATTCTGTTTGTAAATTATTTGATCTAATTCTCTTTAAAATGCACATGTATTTCATCATGAGTAAATTCCAATCCACTTTTAAAAAAATTAAATCTTTATTGGTGCATTTTATATATATATATATGGTGATCACACACAATATTGAGAATTTGTACCAGCATACAACACAACTTAATGCTCATTTTTGAAAAGAAATGAAAAGACTTTAAAAAGCAAAATAACTAAAAAACTACAATTTTATTATTGACTCCTCATATAATAAGAGTAGCTGTTAGCCATAATATTCTGTGTTGTTAAGATGTAACCAGGCAGTTGATGGTATACTATGCCATTGAAAAATCCACCACAAGGTTCTCAAAATATTTAGGTCAATTATATGAAATCACCCAAGCAAATAGAGCTAGTGACAAACTGAACTTTGACTTGTTCAAAGATTCATTTGACTAAAACATGGATTTAATATTTTCTGATTGATATCGTACAAAAGATATCCCTAAGGATAGGCTTCCTTTAGCCTCCCAAGTACAAAGAGGAGTATATTTTAATTCAACTTCCCTCCCTAAAGAATTGGGCTGTAATGATTTATCAGGACTGACCTCTCTGCACTAGTCCCACCCTGGGTGAAAAGTTAAGTCTTCCTGTGCCCAACGTGTTTGTTAGGCAGGCCACAAGGACCTTTGTCCCTGCTCTTGATTTCTGTGTGGACACAACTGAATCTGGAGAGTCCTATTAATTATAAACTTACCTTGTCTTGAGGCAAAAGGAAAGAGAAAGAAGAAAGAAAAAAACAACAAGAAAAGGAAATACTACAAAACGCTTGAGCCGAACAGCATGACCAGTGTGGGCATGACAGAAAGGTAATGATTTCAACGAAGCTGTTTGAGAAGTATATATGCCACAAAAAAGGCCCCAGACATGGTCTTCCACTGTACAGGGCAGGAGGGATGGCGAAGTCAAGTAATATACATCATGATTTCATTCCTGCATAACATTAAGAAACTAAAATGTATTTTTTTCTTAGTTTCTATGTAGTTTATCTATGGGAGATAAATTTTCTGTGCACACAAGTTGATAGAAGGGATCACAGGCAGTTTATGGAGATAACTAAAACCCTGAGAAACATATTAAACATGTCACAAGAAATTAAAAAGTACAAATTCAGTTGAATATCATACACTTAAATATAACTCTTTTCATTCTCGTACGGAGTCAAAGCTTCATGTAGAAATCAGGTGTTAGGCTTTAAAAGAACGAGATAAGTAAAAGAAATATAAGAAAACTAGAGAAGTTTCCCCTCCTTTCATATTTTGATTTTTTTTATGAAGGTAAAAAACCTTACCTAGCTTTCTAAAAATTTCGCACACACATGGATTTCAGCACTCATTTTGGCAGGCTTTCCCCTTTTTTGTGTAATTCCAAACATATCCCCACTTTAAACGTAAATGATTTTGCAAATGTCGTGCTTTTCACGCTGCTGCCAGAGAATCAAAAATCCGAGGAGTGCTCTTTCCACAAACAGAGATAAACAACGAGATTTGGAAGTGTCGCTGGAAACAGGTTGAGAATTGTTCCAGTGTTATTTTTACAAGTGAGATGTTTATTCTCGTGATCACTTAGAGACCTGGTCTATGAGTCCCAGCTGAGAATCCCAAGCACTTCCTCGGTTCCCAAGAAACGGAGAACACCTGGAAAAGAATTCCCTAAATGAAGACTAGAGACCCTCCCTGCCTGCCGGACCCGCACGGACCAGAGGCGTGGGCGAACCTGGCGTTTCCAACCGGAAAACAAACCACAGCGCAGCGCCGAAATAAAATATTTCTGCCTGATCGTTCCGCACCTTCCTCAGTCTTCGGATCAAAACCACTGGATAAAGAAATAAACATTCCCCCAAATCCAAACCTTCCCCCGACCGTGCCATTAGGATCTCAAAGTAAATAAAAAGTGGTACTGCCGGGAGTGAATTGCTGCGGCAATTCCGGGGAGGATCCTGATTTTAGCACCACTGTACCAAATTTGTCATTTAGGGAAGCTCTCGTTCCCTTTATTGAGTTTCACTGTAGCGCACAATTTCTGCTCGCATCCCTCGTGTGTCCTTTTAGTTTATTATCTTTCACTGTGAACTGAGCCTCCACACTCCGTTTCCCGGGAAGCCTAATTCCGCTCAGTGCTCATACATACGAGCAGACACCCTCCGCCCTCCCCCCCATGTTCTTATCAAATGAAGAATTGTGGATAAGGGTTAGGTGCAGATAAACATGAGTGTAGCACTTCCAGAAAGGTCGCGACCCCCCCATAAGGTGCTTCTTGTTATGCCTGACCTTCAGATTTTCATCATCAGCCCGCCTGACAACTTAATAATGCAGAGGAGCGGGATTCATTTCGCCCCTCTGAGAAAGCCAGCGCGGGACGCCCTTTTCCCTGATTATTTCCCTGCACTCCCGGCTGCCCTTTATAAGCCAACCAGAACTCCATCAATCATGCTCCTCTCTCCCCTCGCCGCCTCAGCCCCCAGTTCCGAAGGCGCCCGCTGGAGCTGCCCTGTGCCTTTTGTCTGGAGCGTGGATGCGAAGATCCCCGAAGGGGAGCCAAGAACACCTTGAGCAAATCTCCGCTCCCCGGCCCGCCTCCCGCCTCTCTAATCCTTTGCTTCCCTTCGCCTGCTCCTCTGTTTTTATTAAAGTAAAGCTCTGCGAACTTCTCGTCCTCATTTGCGTATATTCCTGTCACGCACCATCTCTCTTAACGAGCTCTGAGAAGTGCGGGGGGGTTAAGCCACCTGGATGGAAGGTAGTAGTACAGCTTTCGGACTCTCTCTCTCTCTCTCTCTCTCTCTCTCTCTCTCTCTCTCTCTCTCTCTCTCTCTCTCTCTCTCTCTCTCTCTCTCTCTGGCTTTGATTCTTCTTTGTTGTGAATATCGTTGTTATCAGTGGTTTAATGTTTTTGAGAAAGTAAACGGGGAATGAAACCTGTCCCCCACCTTCTTTCCCAGCCGGCCCGCAGCACAGGAGAGAGGGAGAAAGGAAAGCTGGAAACGGAGGGTCCTGGGCCCGCGCAGACAGGGGCCGGGGCGAAGAACAGGGTTCGTGGCAGCCGCCAGCCGTTGATTTCACCTGGATCAGAGTTAAATGTCATGCAGAAGTTTTATAAGTGCTTTTAGAAGGTGGCAGTGACAGTGGAGGCTGAAATCAGATTCTAATCGTTGTAATAAACCCGATCTATAAAATACGTAGGCACCTCACCTTTCCCTTTGCAAGTGTTTTCCAGCAAAAAGTGGTTTCAGGGAAGGGTGCAGTGAGATCCCGACAGTGGGGCCCCAGAGTGCCGAGCGCAGGGGCAGGGCCCGCGGGCTGGAGCAGCTGCTCCGCTCCCTCGCAGAGGGACACAGCATCTCCCCGAGGCCGGTAACTCAGCTGGATAAGGACGGTCAGCACGGTGGGCTGGAGACCTCGCGTCTCGGGCTCCGGCGCGAGCCGGGTGGAAATCCCTCACCAGCCGGACTGCACTGTGAATGGGCCAGGCCAGCTCATGCTAGGCTGCTGCACTGGATAATACGGATATATAATTGTTAAAAAGATAAAAGAATGCATGTTTGCAAATACACTGGATACACTCGATGACCAAATGTCTGTTCACAAAACAAAGGAAGAAATCTTAAATCATCTTAACAACAAAGCCGAGAAATCACTACAGAAAGTGCGTCACATAATGCTGACTCAAAAATATCGGGTATGGGATTTAGCTCAAGGGGTACTGCGCCTACCTTGGAAGCACGACGGCCCGAGTTTGATTCCTGGTACCACAAGAAAAATTTTTAAAAAATGGTATATATGCCTATCTGACTTTCCCCTCAAAAATACTAAAAGCCTTTCACTGAAAGAGTAAACAGGTGACTTAAGTTCTTTCTTTAGTAAATAGCCAGCAGCTTCTGGATAATGAGTCTCTGAACCTTAGAGATAAAGGATACAAGTTTATTGAAAGCCTAATACAGATCCGATCCGGATGAGCTCGTGTAATGCCAAGAGCCTCATATCAACTAGAAACCTCCATTGTAGATGTTTGCATGGGGAAACTGAAGTAAAAATTACTGACTTGGCCTCTTCATTTTAACACCTGCTTTTGGATATGGACAGAATTACTTTAAAATGCTAGATCTCAACTGAACTTCCCCAAATTTGGGGTATGTTTATATATACATATGTATACATATGTATATATGTATATATACACACACACATATATTTATATATTTGATGTCGTGTGTATTTATTTATTTATTTATTCAGTAAAGCAGTCACTGTTCTCTTAACATAAATCATCCTAGAAAACCAGAGATGAAAATCTAAATGTATCCACTAAGAGCCACTAGGAATGGAGATGTTAGGAATGATACCAACAAACTATGTGTTCCATAATTGTACTGTGGTCCTCAGCCTTGGCCAGAGTGATCCCTCTTGTAAAAGCAAGTCTAAAGAAGATGAACATAGCATTTCTCGAATTTGATGCTTGTCAGACCTGCAGGTGGAGATCACTGTGGATGGACAGTTGTATATACGTGTTCAGAGTTGGGACTAAGACTAAACAGATTATTTGGAATCATAAGAAAAGATAGAATGTGTCTGGAATGAAAATAGACATCAAAAGAGAAGCCTAGACATCACTAAGGCATTGCTGAAAGGAAGAAGCCTGTTGATGGGGTACAGAGAAACAAGGAGTATCCAGAGGAGCCGCTCTGATTCTGTTCACCTCCTCTCTGGCCCTGCCAATATATAAGTCGCTCGAGGGTAAGGATGGTGCGAGTCTTGCTCACAGACATATCTAGACTGTCACAGATCACTGTTTACCAATAACAGTGGATGTGCAGATAGAAGCAGAACCTACAGAATGTGGTGTCGCAGCAATATGGAAATACCGCTTAGCCAATGAGGATACTAAAAAGGGAACGACAACAGAGAAAACTCACAGTCTGTAGAAAAGCAGGCATTAGATTTGTCAAGGAGAAGAATATTGGTGCTTGGCTGTGTGCTTTCGCAGCGGGGCAGAAAAGTGGAGGCTGGAATATTGGATGCCAAAAGGCAAGAGAAGGTGAAGTTTAGTCGCATCAGTGGGTGATTATTTTTGTAAATGTTTGGATAAAAAGAGTCAGAAGCCAGGCATGTGGGTAACTGGAAATCAGTCCTATGTTCTCCTTTTCAGATCCTGACTAGCTGTGGATGTAACTAAGCACCAATGGTATTATTGTTTTACCTGGCCAGATAATTGACTTGTTAGTATCCAGAAATAAACCAGATGATGGGCTTTCAGAGGAGTGCGTCCTATAAATTAATGCATATGAATGATATTAAATTTAAAATTAAAAAAATTTAGTCATGCCTTTTTATCTGTCTTATTTTTGGTTAATTTCTAATTTTGCGTGTATAATTTTAAAATAGAACCATCCAATATTTATAGTTTTGCATCTACATGTTGTCAGGTAGTCTTATTTATATACTATGCTGTTGAAAGTTCTTAAAATATGACTTTTAATTGGCCCTGTAGAAAACCATTTTATGGATATAAATTTATTTAACAGTTCTCCTGTTTGAGGATGTTTCGGCTTGTAGAGGGCCTTTTCCAATCTTTGGCTTCACAGAAACTTTGAAATGTCCTTCCTATTTAAAAAGAGTTAACCAGGAGCAGATCCTGGCTGTGTGTGTGTAAGAAACTCGGTGTTGTATGCTCCCTTGCAAGGCAAGTGAAGCCTTGTGATCCAAGCTCTAGCAGTCAGAAAATCTGAAGGACCCGTTACTAGGAGGAAGGAAAAGAAGGAGGGAAGGAGGGACAAAAGGAAGATTCATGAAGCTGTATTTATTTATTTATTTATTTATTTAATTTTTTTTTAGACAGGGTCTCACTTTGCAGTTCAGGCTGGCCCTGAGCTCACTATGTAGCCCAGGCAAGCCTCGAACTCAGCAATCCTCCTGCCTCTGCCTCCCGAGTGCTGGGATTACAGGCGTGAGCCACCACACCCGGCTCGCATGAAGTCTTATTAAGAAACACCTTAACTTAAAATTTATATACATATATATATATATGTTTAAAATTAAAATATATGGATTAAAATTTTAAAATGTATGGATTAAAATATATATATAATCATCCATTGTCACACCCAGAGTCTCTATTATATTATTGTTCCCTGAAGATAAGTAATTTCTACCTATCAGTGATGTGCTCTTTAAGGTACACAGAACTCAGCATAAACTTTCACGAAGGAGAGAGGGAGGAGGAAATGGAAGACACAGAACTTGTATCAGGGGAGTGGGAGATACAGAGAGAAGAAAAGGCAAGATGACAACAGAAAAAAAAGCAAACAAAAATAAAGTTCATGCTGTAATGGAGTTTGGTTTTTGTTTGTTTGTTTTGTTTTGTTTTTTGAGACAGGGTCTCGCTTTGTAGTTCAGGCTGGCCCTCAGCTCACTATGTAGCCCAGGCAAGCTTCGAACTCAGCAATCCTCCTGTCTCTGCCTCCCGAGTGCTGGGATTACAGGTGTGAGCCACCACGCCCGGCACTGTGGTATGTGTTATTGATGGCTGGTGGGCATGAGTCACCACGCCCAGCATTGTATGTGGTTATCGGGTATAGAACTCAAGACCTTGCACTTGCAAAGCAGGCGCAGGAACCACTGAGCTAAATAAATCTCTGGCCCTCTAATGGAATTTGTGATCATAGAAGCCCTCCTTCTACCTGGTAAGTGCTTGCCAGAATTTTTTATTCAAATGTTCACAGTAACACTCATTCAAGAACTTTCTTTCCAGCTCATTCCTTCCCTCAAGGTTGTATTTCCTGGGATAAACTCAAACTCAGCTTAGGAAGTCTTCAGACATATACCACTATTTTCATGAAAAAGACAAAAGACAAAATTGTTGGTTGATTAGGTCTCGCCTGCTGGGGTACAATTTGAAGAAATCCCTCCTGTCTTATATCCAACGACGTGTACATCTTCGAAGCATCCTGAGCATTTCTCTGTGTAACTATATAAGTGTGTTTCCTCACTGCCTGAGTGTAGTCTGCCTTTAATATAAATAGTGGGATGGTGAACACTTCTTATTGTGGACAAGGAGACTCATCTAGACCTAAATTGCAGGGAGATTGTACCATACCCTTTTGAGCAACATCATAAGCCATTTTTCTAGTTCGAGTTTGGTTTGACTGGGGTGAGCATTTTAAAAGTCCTTTTACAGGTTAAGAGTTGCACAATTAATAATGTGTTGGCATAACTTTGACCTACTCTTATTCTTTTCCAAGCCTTGATTTTGACAAAAATTTTCAGCAAAAAAAAAAAAGAGAAAATGTCATGCTTCAAAGAAAACCACAACCACTAAATCTGTGAAACTATTGAATATAAAAATCATTTTGCATTGAGAGATTCTTCTAGCATGAATATATGCTGCTGAACCTGAACCGGTGGGTTGGAGATGCGCCCCTCTCCTCTGACCCATTCTGGGCTGGAGGGGGGAACCTGAGTTCTTTCTGGTACCCCAAGGACTAGTTTACGAGGGTTGTCCTGGTTGTGCGGTGGACCCATGGCCTCAATATCTCCATTCTCCAGCTTGGCAGCTGCTCCGACTGAAAAGGATCAATCAATAAGCCTGACTAGATTAGGATGCAAAATATTTAACTTGCATATGTTACAGAGCAGAATTGTTTCGTATTCTGGAAATGCAGAGATGCACCATTGCTGTTTATTTCTAAATAAATCCCATTCTCATTATTGGAGAAAGCAGGTTATTTTGGTCACTCAAGCAGGATGACCTAATTAAAACTTGATATAAAAATTCAGGATGCCATACAGTAGTTTACCTGTCTAAAATAAACACAGAGGAGCACAGTTTATTTTACAGGAGCGTCCTTCATGCAAAATGACTACTGAGTATATCACAACCAATTACAAACCACTGTATATGCAAATTATTACTCTTTCAATTATTTATAGAGAGCCATCAGTATACATGTCCCCTTATGGTGCATCAAACAGAGGAAACAAGGGCTCTCAGTGAAGAAATCTGAATAGCAGGGACTGCACATGGGATGACGTTGTTGAATGGTAGAAAAATGAAATGAAATTCTCTGTACACATTATAAAGAGAATTGAAAAAAATTATACCTTACACTGTTCAACAAAGGGTATGAAAAGTAAGAGCTGGTTCAATATGGGATCCGAATAAAACTGGAATTATCACAGATGTTTTCATTTTCTCTCAGTACTCTTGCATATCATTTTATGTTCTAGACTTTGTTTTCATGTGTGTGTGTGTGTGTGTGTGTGTGTGTGTGTGTGTGTGTGTGTGAGACTCAATTTGGTTCAACAGAAGACATCATAAGCAATGTTAAGAAACTTGCAACAAAATGAAATACAATATTTTCAACATAACAAGCCGTCAAAGATAAATATCTAGAATATATAAAAACAGCAAAAAATCAATAAGAAAATGACAAGCCATCCACCCCTAGCTCCTAGACAAATTACATGAAAAAGCCATTATCATAAAAAGAAACAAAAGGTCAATTATCCCCATAAAAGAATTGGAGGAAATGCCACTAAAATAAAATACACTTCGGGGAAAAATGATTAAAATTGGGTTACATGTTGACAATAAAAAAAGGAATTTGAAACTCTCTTGAACAGCTGTTTGGAACATGTATTAGGATGACTATTTTGGAGAAAAACATATTGTTGTTGTTATTATTATTATTATTATTATTATTATTCTGTGACTTGAACCCAGGGGCTTTGCATTAAGCTGAGTGCTCAGTTCTCTTATTTGTGTTATTTTGTTTCACTGCCTTTTATTTTCAGATGGAGCATTGCCAAATTGCCCAAGCTGGGACATTGCCATGCTCCTGCCTGGACCCCTCAAGTTCTGGGTTCCCTGGCTAATTTTTATTTTTCAAAGTGAAGATCCAGGCTCACAACCATCTCACTCCTCATTTATCCTCCAAGAAACATGTTATCCCTCACTCAGGAAACGCACTTCATAATGCTTTCAAGAAGATATTTAGGGTGGTGCGGATGTTTTGTGTGATACTTTAATGCTCATCACGTGGCATTACGCATTCGTCAAAACAAAGAGAAATGTATGACAGAAGGATTCAACCCTAAAAGAAATATGAACTTAAAAACAATGTATCTTTAAGGGTTTTATTGGCATTGGTCCTTTAGTTGTTATCAAAACAATACCACACGGATACAAGGGAAAAGGGGCTAAAAGGGCACAGCAACTTTCTGTACATTCTACCCAGTTTTTCCCTAGACCTAAAATTCTGCTCGAAACAAAGATTGTTGACTTAGAAAAAGAGCAGAGGCACCTTTACCACAAATTAAGACACAGTGTCGATGACGGTAATGTCATTGCGGGCAGTGATGACGACCTAGATGTAAGAAGTGTGTCTGTCTATGTGTCTGTCTGTGTGTCTGTCTGTGTGCCCACTGATTATAGTGGTAGTGATTTTTTTTTAGTATTTTCTTTGGTCTTTATGTGTAGCCATGCCTTTTCTCACTATCAAAACTGAGCTCACAGGGTGCACATTTTTCTTGCATTGTCCTCCTGTTAAGTCACCACAAACAGAGCAGTCTTAGTGTTATTAACTTTATTATCTAAATAAATAGCACAACCTTTAACAATTTCATCTTTCCAAACCATACTTCAAAAACACTTCAGAAAGAGCCAGGCGTGGTGGCTCACGCCTGTCATCCCAGCACTCGGGAGGCAGAGGCAGGAGGAGTGCTGTGAGTTCGAGGCTTGCCTGGGCTACATAGTGAGCTGAGGGCCTAAACTACAAAGTGAGACCCTGTCTCAAAAAAAAAAAAAAAAACCTTCAGAAAAAAAAATAGGTAAGGTTAATACTAACATTGATTTCGATCATTTACCCTAAGGAGAGTTTACATCTTTAAAAAGAAACACACATTGAAAAAAAGAAATCTTTGTCTTTTTGTAATTGATGGGCTTTGTGTAGGAAGTTTTTATTTTCCCTGCTCCTGGAAGTGCTTTTGTGTTCCTGGCGCCCATGCCTCTTCCTGGGCCTGCAGACTCTTATTTCAGACTTTCGCCTGACATGTGAGACTCGAGCACTGTAAGGAACGCATTTTGTTGTTGTTTTTGTCTCTTGTTTGTTTTTCATTCTCACCCACTCTCACGCCTTTCTGCCTCCACTTCCAGATCTTAACTGGATGCAATAGCGTTGCCAGCTGCCAGCTGCTCTCGTCTTCAGAGCCTTCGTGTCTCTCCTGCAGGGTTACGGACTGAAGTTTCCAAACTGCACGGCACGTTAGCCGGTGACTGAGTCCTCCTTCCACAGATTCAAAGCTCCAGCTTAAAAGCACAAAAGCTGGAAACGCTTCCTGCATTCTAGGTTGGGGAGATACTGAAGTTTACACAAAGAGGTCATGATCATCGGGCACTTGCCAGCCCTGGAGTTGGACCAAAAGACTGTCGACAGATCGCAGCCACTGTGAATTGACTTGGCAGGGGAAGATCCTCTGAGGAGGAAAGAGAAGCAGCTCAGTGTCACCCAGGCGGCAGACGCCACAAGCCTGACCCAGCACCTATTACAGGGAGGTGACGGAGCCCGGGTCTCACAAGGAGGGTGACTATTTGCCAACCGGAGCATGGCATTTCCTCTCGACTCGAGTAAGTTTGTGAAGAGCCATTCTTTGCCACACGCGCTCGCCTAAACCTGAACATTTAGACCTTGATTAGGAGAGTTTCTGTTTCACATTTGAAATTCCAGCAAAATATCTTGAAAAAGGAAATAGAAGGATGTGATGGGAAAGAAGGTACTTTCAGCAGACACAGGTTTCTTCTCAAGAGCTTAACTATTTCCAGAAAAAAAAACTCCTTGGTCCTTTGAAAATCAGCGTGGACTCTGAGTTTAGTGGAGGAATGTGTCATGATGTCCTGGACCAAGAATAAAAGGGAAATTTAAATTGTGGCAACTGGTCTACCCCAGCATCTGATCATGTGGCTTAGAATTTAAAGGGGAGATGATTATTCTAACCGAACAAAATAACAAGAACAACAACCTAGAGGATGAATGTGTCCCCTGCTAATATTTATGCAAAGTAGCATTTGTTTGAAAAAATTATACCCTAATGCCACTTTCTAAATCCCTAAGGAAGTACTCAATTCTAGGTTATTTTACTATTACTGTTAAATAGATACGTCTCTCATCCACGCATTCTATCAGTTTTACACTTCAGACGTGTTTCTCTCAGCTTGTGTCTTTCCCACTACAGTTTAAATTTTCCAGTCTATGCCTCTTATTGCCTTGAGTGTTTTACTTGTGTTTCTTCATGTAAGTTGCAAGTGCATGGACACTTTCTTGCTAAAGGGATAGGATTGTGCCAACTATAACACCTCATGTGCAGACTTGAGCAACTTCATGAAGAAGTGCTGGTGCCAATCATCCCTGTGCCATGCCATCATCTTGGATGCACCACTCGCTTCCTTTCCTCCTGTACATCATTCATCATGAACCCTTTCTTTTTGGCAAAAAAAAAATGTATTTAGTACCAAAAGCCCATAAAATTTGTTTAAAATATTACATTAATGGATTAAGAAAAAACTTTACTCTTAAACACCAAACGTCTAATGAAGATATAAAATAAATACATAAAAGATGAGTAAAGATTAGCAAAATGCTATAATGGTCTTATTCACAGAGTATCTTGAGAACAATAAGCTCAGTCTGAGAAATGGGTAAATGAAGGATAACTTGCTGGATGATGAAGAAACCAGTCTGTATCCTTCTTATGGCTTGTATCTAGCCCCCAAAGCCTTATACTCTCATAGATGGGGCTTGTCAGAGCTGGCTGAATCTAGGTGTGTGAACATGGATTAAGGGTGCATGGTACAGTTCACTCATTAGTGTATCTCCATTCTGGGTATGAATAACAGAAGACTCACTTTGGGTATGATTGGCACCACCCAAAAGGGTGGTAACCTACATAGGATAAAAGAAAAAGGCAGGTTTCCTTTTGTTATTGCTTCTCCTGCTGCCACTGCCTTCTGTTTCACTGCTTCCTGCCTGCTTTGGCATGGACTGTCTCTTCTCTGCCATATCTCTATGCCTTGCTGATCTGACTTGACTATGGACAAAAACCTCCACTCCCTGTGAAATGTAATAAATCTTTTCTCTGTAACCTGTGGGTAGCAGATATTTTACCTCAGTAATAAGGAAACTAACTAAGACACCCCTGAGGACAGGAATCATGTTGTCTACACTTAGAGAAGAGAGGTTTCTGAGCTGTCCTTCCACCAAGATGGAAAGATGTTGCTTATTGCCCAGAACATCAGCATTATTATTTGGCATCACTGTGATTTCTGACTACCACACACAACCAACTAAGCTTTGACTCCTAAGCACCCTATTTCAGTATCCTTGTGCTACACCCTCATATATAATTTTGTGTATCTGAGTAAGTGTGGAGAGTATTGCCCCTGGTCTAGGCTACAGTGGTTCATCGATAATGTAAGAGGAAACTACTGAAGTTAGAAAGTGAAGTGATTTACTCTGCATTACTGTACTGCAAGTGTTGTCTATATGTCTACAGGCTCACATCACCTGAGAGATTTGAAGTACTAATACTGCTATGTTAAAAATACAAAATCCCAACACTCTAACCTACTCTAGTATAGGCTGTGGGGAGGGCCTGACAATCTGTGCTTAATACGCACTCCAAGTGTTTCTGGTATATTTCATGTTGAAGAATAACTGTCCTAACCCTTTCACACCATAATAGGGAGTAGTGGTTTCTCAAAAGAATTCTGGAATATTTTGCTGTTGTTGTTGTTATTGTTGTCATCACTGATGGTTGGTTTGGCTAGAAAAGGGCAGAATTAAAAATGGGCAGTGAACCATATATATCGAAAACATGTATAATAGCATATAAAAATTAAGAATCGACATTAAGCATAGTGTTTACATTGTGGCTTTTTCTTTATAGAAATAGTAGCTAAGTCTTAAGTTTTAGTCATGAGTACATATTTGGGACAAATACAAGGTGGTTTGTGGATACTTTGTTCCATTTCTTCCATCACTTAACTTTGTGGGTGAAAGGAATTTGAAATATATCTTTTAAAAAATCACATAGTCCTGCTTTTAAATCAAACTTCAACTCAGATCACCCCACTATACTCCATTCTCTTCATTAGAATTTATCTGTGCCAAAGAAGTCTGAAAATCTATATTTTGCCATTGTACCATTTTAATATTCATTTTAATGACATAATATAAAAATTCCACTTTACTCAGAACATGCATAGCATAAATACTCTATAATAAGACATTTTAATTTCAATAGCAAAAGGAGAGCTACTGTATCAGTCCACATGATGGATAAGAGCTTCTGGGGTAGGGCTTCAGCACAACCTTTAGAGTACATTAGCAAAATAAATATTAACATAAGAAACATATGATGGAAAAATCTTTAACATTAAATGAACAATTACGTCAAAATGGTATATTGATCTTTAAAGCCACGTAAAATGAAATGAAATGTAAGCAATTCCAGATACTTCTCCATCAAAATTTCTCAATATTTCACATGTCTTTAAAATGATTTAAGTAGGAAAAACTTACTAACTATTGATCAAAATATTGGTAGTTTGGGTAGGAAATTAATGGATTTTCCCAGAGAGAATTCCATGATGAAAGAATGTTTTCCTGAGAGACTCTGAAGTCAATTTGCTTTACTTTAAAAAAAAAATTAGTATTACATATTTACCACACACAGTGATCACATTCATCCCAGGGAACTTGTGCTTGCCTTTATATAATGTTTTCATTATTTTTCTTCCATTTACTGCCTTTGCCTCAAATTTTTTTCCCCTACCTATTCACAAAACTATGTTTGCATCTTTTTCTTTTCTTTTTTAGCTCAATAGTAGAGCACTTTCCTAGCATGCATGAGTCTCAGTAACACTGTGTTGATATCTTATGAAGTAGGTTTGGTAATGTGTTTATCATCTGTTGTAGTTTAGATGCAAATGACCCCCCAAAGCCTCCTGTGTTCAAAGTGGGCTTTTGGAAAGTGATTAGATCTGGGGAAACCCAGTATTCATCACTGAATTAATGCATTAATGAAATCATACCTGAATGTGCTATTCAAGAGGCTATGTCCAGTCAGAAGTGGGTGACTAAGACTGTGATTCAAAAGATATGCAAGATACGGCCAACAGAAAGGTGATTGAAAACTTTTTTAAAGGATTATGTAAAAATTACATTGTATTGCTGGGTGTGGTGGCTCATGCCTGTAATCCCAGCACTCGAGAGGCAGAGACAGGAGGATTGCTGAGTTTGAGGCTTGCCTGGACTACATAGTGAGCTCAGAGCCAGCCTGAACTACAAAGCGAGACCCTGTCTCAAAAAAAAAAAAAAAATTACATTGTATTTTATGTAAACATCCCCCTCAAAACACTTCCCCTCACTTTAAAGACGGATATTGCAATTTTCTTGGCACTTCCTGAAGTAGTTCTGAGAATACTCTTTCCTGCGTGCCATTAGCTGTCTTGTCTTGACTTCCTTGATGTCCTGAATAAATTTAAGTGATAACGTTGCATGATATTTTCAGTATCAAGGAAAGTGGGGAGCCACGCAGTGCTAGATTTGGTGAATCAAGCAGAAGATGATTCACTACAGTGTTCTTACGTGCGTACCTTTCTGTTAGTAATACGCAGTAGCGTTCATCGTGTCATTCATGAAATGATGTGAAGAACCTTAGAGCAGAGGACTCCTAGGACTGCTTCAGAAGGTGGAAAGGGCAATGGGTAACTTACATCAGTGGGCGGGTGTGAGGGCAGCTAAAGGGCAGTGTATCTCTTATTGTAGCAAACTTGAAAATGCAAACATTCCCTCTGTGGTACGATCATTATTTGTATTCTTGTCTCTGGCTTCTTGTCTTTTTCTCTCTCCTCTCTGGCTACAACCCATTGAGCATTTTTTTCTTCACAGTCTCCTCCTACCTTGGAGCCATTGGTCTATGCATGAACTGAACTCTTTAACACCATAAACCAAGTGAATTTCTCTTTCTTTAAATTGCAGTTTCAGGTTTTTTTTTTTTCCCTCCAACAGTTGGAAAATTACCAATATGTTATTTATAAAGTCAAATATTAATTTATTATACTCAGTGCTAAGCATTCAGCCAAGTGCAATGAAAAATAATGTGCAATATGCACTAAGAAACACTTACATGAATCTTTTCAGGAGTATGTTTTTCTTTTAATTAGAAGTATGTGGACCATTTTATTTAATGCAATTAATGATGCAGGTGGATTTTATTCTATCACCCTGCTCATTTGTATTTTTTATTATTGCATTTGAATTTTATTCATTTCTTTTCATCTGGGTTGGTATTTTTTATAACAATTTTATTCCTCCATTGTCTTACTCATTATCCTATGTGTGTTTTCTGTATTTATATAAGGTTTAGAATATATATTTTAAACTTATAGTCTAAGTTCACATGCTTATGGGCATGGTGGTGCACGCTGGTAATCATAGCACTTAGGAGGCTGAGGCAGGAGAATCACTGCAAGTTCAAGATCACCCTGGGCTACATAGTGAGATCAAGGCCAGATTGAACTCCTGAACTGCATAGGGAGACACTGTCTCAAGAACAAAACAAAACAAACCTTCAGATATTGTAAAAGCTCACATAAGAATTTGACAAAAAATATACTTTTACTACTTACATTCCACTTTTCATTATTTTACTGTCATTCATTTTATTATAATATATGTTTTAAGCCCAACCTTTTGGCTTAGTATTTTGCTAAAGACAATGAATTGCCACTATAACAAATAACCAGATATAAAATATTAGTAAACAGTCATTATAACAAATCACCAGATATAAAATATTAGTAAACATTTGCATATTTCTGTTAAACATTAGTATATTTGACTTTATTTATATGACTTCTGGCATTTTTATTTTCTTAGGGTAGAACCAGATTTTTCATCTGATATTTTCTCTCTAAGAACATCCATTATAGTTTCTGTGGTGCACATGTCTGTTCATGAGGTTTCTTTGCTTTTCCTAGTCTGGACATATATTAGTTTGCATAATTTTTGAAAGAATTTAGTGTGGCTAGAAAAAACTAATTATAATAATTCAATATAGAATTAAATAATTACAAAAATCTTGATTTTTCTCTCTTTCTTTCAATGCTTTAAAGACATTTCATCATTGTCTTTTGGTTTGCCTAATTTGGAATGAAAAGTTCCATTCTTATGATTAGGCTATGAAGTAAATTGGTTGCTAAATAAAGAACTGTATAGAGTATGTACATTATGATATTTAGAACAAAGGACAGTTCAACTTGATGACTTTGCTCTTACTTGCATAACTTTTTAAAAAATTGAAATCTTTGTTGGTACATTTTATATACAGTTCACAGTCACACTCAACATTGGGGAATTTGTATCAGTATATTTAACAGACTCAAGGACAAAAACCATATGGTCATTTCAATAGATGCAGAAAAAGCATTTGACTAAATCCAACACATTCATGATCAAAACCCTACAGAGAATCAGAATAGACAGATTTTTTGTAACTTTTATGGGCAGTATTATAATTAATAAAAAATGAAACTACAGTATTGTATAATACAATCAGCAAAAATTACAGTACTCTATAAACAAAGTGTACTATACAATAAAAGACACTGAGGCTCTATAAACAATACATACAGAACTGTACAAAAATATGACTCGAGGTTCTCAACAGTGTCTTGGTCTTAGGGCCAAAGGGTTAATAAACAGGTTGTTAAATGACAAATATCTCTATATATTCTTCTGTATATGACAGTTTATTGAATCTCTAGTTCACTAAGATGTTTGGTTTAGTATCGGTTTTCATACTTTTAGCTTTATCCTCTGTTTGTACTGTTAGGAAGCTCTGGGCCTTTTCAATCTATAGTTTGCATTTCAATTTTAGAAAATTCCCTAATTTTAAGAAATTATCAACTATTATCTTTTTTTTTTTTTTGAGACAGGGTCTCGCTTTGCAGCTCAGGCTGGCTCACTATGTAGCCCAGGCAAGCTTCGAACTCAGCAATCCTCCTGTCTCTGCCTCCCGAGTGCTGGGATGACAGGCGTGAGCCACCACGCCCAGCACTGTTGTATGTGGTATTGATTGTTGGTGGGCGTGAGTCTCCATGCCCAGCATCGTATGTGGTTACCGGGGATCGAAGTCAGGACCTTGCGTTTGTGAGGCAGGCACTGGAACCACCGAGCTAACCCTCCGGCCCAACTATTATCTTGTTAAATGTCTTCTGTGGCCAATATCTATCATTCTTCAAATTGCCAATTACACACATTTCAGATCATTTGAAATTTTCTCACAATTGTGTTATAATTTACATATTTTTATTATATATATAAAATATTTTAATTAGTCAATCATGAAATTAACTAAACACCACTAGATATGACCAATCAGTTGGAAAATGCATCAACATAATTCACATTTAAAAAACTGTAGCATTTTCATTTGATTTTAAATCTTTTTTTATTTCTGTTAAAACATTTCTTCACTCACATTGTTCATCATTATTTGGGATTTTAAAAAATATTTTCACAGTTTTTGTTTGGTAAGTCCCTGTTATCTCTAGGTCTGTTTTTAATAGCTGTATTATCTTTCATAATGGATTGTTGCATTTTTCTTTTTTTCTTTGCTTTTTGAGACAGGGTCTCGCTTTGTAGTTCAGGCTGGCCCTGAGCTCACTATGGTGCCCAGGCAAGCCTCAAACTCAGCAATCCTCCTGTCTCTGCCTCCCGAGTGCTGGGATTACAGGCATGAGCCACCACGTCCGGCATTGTGGTATGCGGTGTTGATTGTTGGTGGGCGTGTCTCCACACCCAGCATTATATGTGTTTACCGGGGATCGAACTCAGGTCCTTGCGCTTGTGAGGCTGGCACCGGAACCACTGAGCTAACCCTCCGGCCCTCTTTATTTTGTTTTGATGGCTCATAATTTTTGAATTGAATGGAATAGAAGACAGAGTTTGGAAATTTAAATGTAAAGATTGGGGTAATAATATTTAGGACATATATTTTCTCAATCAACCTCTTTGAGAGGTTATTGAAGGTAGGAAGGCATCGAGATAAATTTGACTTTTTGACTTCAAAGAACAACTGAACAGCAGACACAGGGGAGTCTACACTTTCCCCCTGACCTCATTTCATCTGCACGGGGTGCCCCCAGGAAATCCTGGGGCAGAACAGATGGCTGGAATGAACCCATTCATGAGCACCCTGGATTTCACTGACTGCTGCCAGGAGCAAGCTTGTGTGAGACTGGGTTTGTACAGAGAACCAGAAGAAAGAACTAGACTGGAGAATGGTATTTCCATGTGAAAAATAAAGATATTTAGAGTTACACAGGTTTCTTCCTGTGTCCATTTCCACCATAACTTTTTAGTAGTCCTTGCAGTGTGACCACCAAAGTCTCCTTCCACCCTTCTCCAGCAGTAACCTACCATCGTTACTCAATTCTAAGGCCCTCTTAGGGGAAAGAAGGTGACCACTCATTCGTCCAGTTCAGATTCAGGCAAACCTTCTTCCATCTGCCATCATCAGGCCCTGATGTGTCAGTGAATGGGTTCTTCCCAGTCTCCCCTCTGCCCTCAGTGTTCCTGTGAGCCACCAGTAAATATAGTCAGTTGAAAAGGGACTGGGAATCAATACAGACTGCACAAGTATCCAGGGCGCCCACTCATCGCACTGCCTTTATCTAGGCCTTTAATAAACTACTGGAAATTCAATACTTCACTTTTACCTGATGTTACGCAGGCCCTTCTTCCAAAGTTAAAAGAGCTAATGTGCTCTACTGCTCTGTTGATAGTCCTATAACACTTTGGAATTCCTTTCATTTGTTCCCCTTCTTGAGCCTTGGCTCTTTGGGTCAACAAGAGACTGTGAATTTGTCGATTTATCAGTGTTTCTCATAGTTAAGAAGAAAGTAGTTTTCTAGTATGACTTTTCAAGTGGAAGACGCTCTCTCCTCTCAGGTGAGTCTTGGGTCACTATACTTTCATTCCTGGAAACCGCACAGAAGATGGGAGAAAAAAAGCAAATGAAGCTCAAATGCAATCACAGTTTTTATGTGGAAGATTCTACAAATAAAGAGATTCTACACGTGACAAATTCCAGGCAGTTCGAGGCCTCTCACTTCAGAATAAAAGAAATAGCAGAAAGTAAGTGAGATGATGTTAGAAGCAAAAATGAAATGCATTGTGGACTCAATGACATTTAACAAATGTAACATACCTAAAAACCGAGCGTGTGACTCTTGATTTTTTTAAATGCTGTAAAAGCCAATTTGGAGAAACAGGAAAAATATGATGCATAAAATACATAGTATTGTTTATATTATTGTTATATATTTGTTAATATTATCTTTTTCTTAGATCCCACAAGACTTCTGTTTGTTAAAAGCAAACATGTATTTGTAGGAAATGCAACTTGAAATATTGAGCAATAAATATGCCCTTACTCCTATGACTTATTTTCAAATATTTCATGCCACCCCAACCCTATTGGAGAAAAACATACTTATATGTTTCAAATGTCAACATAATATGTTAATTTTTCTGAAGGGTATTGAAGTGTTCATTGGGCACATCTCTACAATGGATGCAGTTTTAAATTTGTTTGAAACTATGCTCAAATAAGATTTTATTATGGTTTGTTCCCTCACAGTTAATATGATAACACTTTATCACACTGAGGTTATTTATTATAGTTTTTCTAAAAATTAGCAAAGTTTACAGAGGTGTTTCAAGTGCTTTGTGTTGTCATCCAAAGGACTTGGCCTGGGGACCGGTAACCAGGGAGAAACATGACTTAAAAGAGAACGGGCAGCATTTCAGCATTTGGTCAAGACTCTCAGTGACTTCCATATGAATTAACACTATATGGCTTTTTTCCCGAAGAAATCCAGGCAACTGTATGAGAAGGAATGACAATAAACTTATTAGTTACAGTTCACTTTTAAGAAACTATACTAACTACTGGGGAGAAAGTAATTCAAATGTCATATAAACCTGTTAAATATACATATAATTTTATTTGTGATAATTTATTGGTTATGCAGATATATACTGTACATATACAGATATATGTATGTGATTATGGGCCAATCAAACAATGAAAGGCTGTGATAAATATGCACATTATATGGGAGAGAATTGTCTTCTGTAACCTTGAAATGAAGGCAGATAAAGGGCCTATAGGAAATATAACTTCACCACAATGTTACCCTATTTAAAATTCATTGGTGACTCTACAGTCTGGATAAAATACAGATCTCTGCTCCTGAATTTCTAGTGGCTTCTGTAGCCTTCACATTCTTTTCTCCTGATTTTCCCGTGGCCACCAAATGACTTGCACTCCCTCAAACAAGGCCAACGTTCAACCCCTCCAGGGCTGCTTGGGCTTCTCTGCAGTATCAGCAGCAGCCCGCAAAGGTGCCCATGGCCATCTCCTCGCTGGGCTCTGCTCAGTCATACCCATTCTTCCGTGAAGATTCCCATCTTTGCCTCTGCACCAGGAACACTAATTTCCCTTCCAAATATTCCATCTATTTCTTTAAACATTTCACAGGCCACATTGAAATTAGTTGAAGACAACTCCCCTCACCAAAGTCAGGAAAAATGATCTTTTTCTTTTTTTTCATTTTGCATCACTAACACCTGAGGTAGAGAGGTGTTGACTCTGAAATCAATGTCTCTGTACTCGTCAGAGTGTCCATTTTCACATCTAATGGTGGAGGGAGGCATCAGATAAGGCAAAGTGAAGAAACGGAATCAAAAGTGATCCTTGCCAGCGTGGAAAAGAATTATCATTCTGCCGACAATAGATCTTTGGGGATTACAAGTTGGATTCTTTCCAAAGGAACCAAACTTCTGTTTTATTGTCCCAAATAACGTATTTGTGTGTTGGTCACAGATCTCCAGAGGAGCAGAGTCAATAGACCATATCTATTGATATAATCACAGGCTAGATGGTCTCGCAATGGCTGTCTGCAGGTCGGATAGACCAGCAAACCTGTAGCTCCCCAACCTGAAAAGATGGAAAGCTCAGGACAAGAGGAACAGCCATGACTCCAGGCCAAAGTCCTGAAAGCTTCCTTGCAAATCACGGGGGCAGGTCTATGTTCAAGGCAGGAGACGCTCGAGTCTGATGTCTGTGAACAACAGCAGCAGCAGCAGCAACCACAAAGGGCATCCACTCAAGAAATGTATGATCTACTCTTCCTTTATTTCTCTCCCCTGGGCCCCGGGATCCCAGCCACACACACACCCGGGGCAGGACTCTCCTCTGTTCTCCCACCCATGAACCACTCTGCAGAGGCAACACCCAAACAGCCTTACCCAGGTCTCTAGACTTGGGTCTCCGGACCAGGCAGGTTGATGACAAAGATGACCTATCACACTGAGTCACTAGTATAAATAGATTTGATCTCTACACACTATAAAAAGCAATTAAATATGTATGTAAGACTGTATGTGTGAACTTTTCTGCTTTTGTACCTAAGTATCCAAAGCATGCTATTTTATATATACAGATGACATGAGATATTTATGCACGGCTAGTCTTCTTTTACAGGGTTATGTAGTCCCCTAAAACCTGTCAAGAAAAGCGTGTTCCTTCAAAGGGCTTCCTCCACGCCACAGAGAAACTTACTAGAAATGTAAATTCTTGGGCCTTGCCTCAGACCTGCTGGATCCAGGGGTGCCTATGACTGAAATCACTCAGTTCAGTGAAGTTTGAAAAACACAGCAGCTACGAATATCTAGATATCTGGAAGGAAACCCAAGTCTGACTAAACATCTTTGTCGAAGAACACATTTTGTATTTACCGTGCTGGTGTCAGCTCAGCCGTTACGGCCCACATTCCTAATGCACAAGATTGCTGATAGCATTTGTATCCATCTTGTATCCCCGTTATCAGGCATCCATGCTTGTCTGCATCTGCTGTTTGCAGATAAAGTTAGCATTTTTGAAATGAGTAGCTATATCCATCTATTTGCACTCAAATAATCACTTCGTGTTTATTTCCTCGCTGTGTAGGAATGTGCACAGGTCCGCATGTTTCCACTTGAGTTCAGATTTATTTGTTCAGTTTAAATTCAGAGGCAAATGGAAGTTGTATTTTGGGGAGGAACTCATTGTAGCTAAGGAGATTAAAAATTAATAGTAGAGATTCGGTTCAGGTAAAATCGTGACTTCCGGGTAAGCACCTTTTTGTAGCGATGGTTGCTAAAATTAACTTATCTTTCTTTCTTCAATGGTAATTTGAAATGCAAATAAAGTTATTGAAATTCTTAGTGATTGTGCTGGAGTTTTTTAAAAAGAGGAATAAAGCACTTCTTGCTAAAATAATGCCTTGAAGTATAATGAACTATTTAGAAGGGGGAAAATATGGAAAACAGAGGTTTTAAAAAAAACACACTCTTTTTGCTTTTAAAAAATCTATGATTAGACATTTTTTGTTTCTCTTTTAAAAATATACAATGCTTCTATTAGAGCCAAGGGTAGTTTTGATAAGTTGACTATAAGTAAATTGTTCCTCAGGTTATCACATAAAATGTGTAGGAGAACTATGTGAACGGAATTCTTCACATGGTATTAAACATGAACTGTTGGTCTAAAAATTAATTTTTTGTGTCTTTTGAGAGCTGTTATCTGGGTTTTATGATCTATCTGGAAGACAGCTTTCAAAGTTTTTTTGTGTTTTCTAGAGGAAATCTAACAAGTGCAAAAAATCACATATGCAATTTACACAGCTACAGTAAGGGAAGTTGTCTTTCCTATTTATGAAAAATAAAACAGAATAGAATGGTAATATTTTAAGTATTTCATTTAATTATCATCATGGTAAACTTTTTACATGGTATAATGTTTTTAGACAAATTTTAAATCTTCACTAGCAAGTTAATAATAGACTAATTTGAATATCCTATGGACCAAATTCTTAACCTTACAGAAAGAAAGCATTATTTGTAAATGTTTACCAATAAAATGTATCAACTCATTTCAATCAAAACATTTGAACCCATAAATTATGATAGATTTGTCAGGAGATCTAAAATAAATTATATTTTCCTGTTTTTGGCTTTTCAGCTTCATAATATACTATGTTTAGAATAGGAAGAGAATAAGTTCAAAAATTGAAAACAAGAATTTATTCACTTGTACTGGACACAGTGTGCCAAGATTTGTTCTAGATTTCCCCCCAAAATGCCTCTTTCTTCCCAACTTGCTTACTTGACCATTGATGGTTTCTGAGACTTCAACTCCTTGTGTGTGGAAGGGGAATGAGGTAATGCCGGGGTCAAAAAGGACAGAAGCTTGGTGTAGTGGCACATACCTGTAATCTCAAATCTAGGGAGGCTGAGACAGAAAGGACACTGTGAGTTTGAGGTCAGAGTGCCTGACATAGTGAGTCCTTCCCTTTCCCATGACAAGGTGGGAAGGTTTCTTTCTCAGATCCTCATGCTGAGAACTTGGTCAGATAAAAGTAACTTGAAAACAATCCAGAAAAGTATAGATCTCTTTAAGGATGCATGAGTTTCTCTCTCTAATGGATGTAAATTCATCAGCATGATGTCTTAAGGGTTCTTACAAGTGGCTCCATGTTGCCCCTGGGTCTCTAGGTTTGAGGGTATCAGACTTACAACATCAGTTCTCCTTACAGTCTAAGAAAAGTACGTGAGTTTCGCTTTGCCCATCTTTTTCTTACTGTAGGTAAGGGAGGGCCATTTCTTAGCTATTTACTCATCACGGTACAAGCACTAGTCCATTGCAAAAAAGAAAAATAGAACTAACAGGGGTCAAGACTTGTTGGAGAAGTCTAGGTTTTTAAAAAATCACCCAACGTTTAAGAGAGTTCTCTGATACTAAGAAAAAAAATGATACAGTAAATATTAAGTCAGTGTTAATGCTAGAGTAAATCAAAGTCAGGGGAGACTATGGGAAGAAAGAACAAAGGGAAGGTTGCTGGTGTCTCTAGTAACTACTAAAAGCATAGACACAGGCAGTGAGATTGAAAGAGAAAGAGAAAGATGCACGCAAGAACTGCAGACACAGAGCAGGCTCCATTTGCACCTCGTGGGTTGTGAAGCAAGGAGAAAGAACGGACAGAAAGGCACGATGGCTGGAATGTTCTAAGAGAGGAAGCCAGGGCGCCAACTTTCACAGAAACAAGGAACAGAAAAGAAGGCAAAACTTTGTACCAACAAGACATCGTTACACTAGGGCAGACCAACTGAAAAAATTCATTAGAAGTACGGCAGCTAGAGATTTATACTGAGAAGTCAGCCTCCGAGCCTGTGCTGGAAGTCATAGGAAATGGCATTTTACAATATTTTGCTGAAAAATATTGAAACGATATTAATTAAGCATCCAGTGAAAAAAATCAGAGCTTATACAAGTATTACTTGCTTTCTTATTCAATCACAGGCAAAAGAGATTTAAAACAAAACATAATAAGCTGTCAATGAGTAAAGCAGTGTGTAATGGATGGTACCTAATGTGGGGCACATTTTAATGGACCTCCCACGGTGTCACATTTGTCAAGCACAAATCTATAGCCAGAGGTATTAGGGAAGTATAAATTTATGGATACAATTCATTGGAGGTGAAGTTGACCATAACACAGACCTATTTTCATCCTGACATCACAAGAAGTGCACTTGAATCTTACTAGAAACATCAAACAAATGTCCATATAATTGCTCCTCTTAAGTGATTTAACTAGGAAAAAGATGTCTCTTGAATTTGTGTACCTAAATATGTTAAAACTCTATGAATTATAAATACAATTAAAAACTAACATTAATGATTAGGAAAGGGAAATAAGTAGTCAAGGGAACAGTTTCTAATGTTATGTATTTATAAATTTAAATACCTGGTCTGAAAAAAAGAAACTAAAATATTGAACATATAGAATGTTTTGTGTTTGAGTTCTCTAATTTTTTTTTGAGACAGGGTCTTGCATTGTAGTTCAGGTTGGCCCTGAGCTCACTATGTAGCCCAGGCAAGCCTCAAACTCAGCAATCCTCCTGTCTCTGCCTCCCGAGTGCTGGGATTACAGGCGTGAGCCACCACACCTGACACTGTGGTATTGATGGCTGGTGGGTATGAGTCGCCATGCCCACTATTCTATGTGGTCACCGGGATCAAACTCAGGACCTTGCACTTGTGAGTCAGGTGCCGGAACCACTGAGCTAAACTCTGGCCCTGTATTTTATTTCTTTATTTCTTTTTTTTTTTTTTTTTGAGACAGGGTCTCACTTTGTAGTTCAGGCTGGCCCTGAGCTCACTGTGTAGCCCAGGCAAGCTTCAAACTCAGCAATCCTCCTGCCTCTACCTCCCAAGTGCTGGGATTACAGATGTGAGCCACCATGCCCAGCTCAAATTCTCTAATTTTTAAAAATCAGGGAAGAAATTTGGTGAACCAAATATTATTAATCAAATCATTTAAATCCAACTGGCTTCTGAGTTAGTAGTATTATATTTTCCTGTGTTTGAATAGGCAAAATTATCCAGGATTTTAATTCAGTCTCACTGTAAAGAGACAAATCACTAAAGACAGATCGCCTTGACTGTCTTTTGTTATATGTTTTTGAGTTTCCTTTTATCAGGTGTATAATTAGGTCCTCAGTCCTTCAAAGGATATGGTACCTGTAGCTCTCAGAGTTCTGGGCAGTTTTACAGATGCATGGGTGTCATTTAGACGACAAAAAATGCATCTTTTGGAGTGGAACAATACGTGTCAGCTCAAGTGGATGGAGTCGTAAGTCACAGGTGTTAAGCTCTTGAAGAAAAGACAAAAGTTAAATGTTGGAAACTAAGAGAGAGGACAGACATTGTCATAGGAGGTCATAACTTCCACATAATGAGGGTCTCTATATAAATATTATTGTTGTATATTTAAAGGAGATGCCTTACTATGCATTTACACTTCTATTTTTCAATAACTGTTCATACTTAAGGACTTCAGTGACATTCTTCATCAACCAGAACTCATTCACTGTGTAGCTGGAAAATAAACAGAATATCCACTCCATCCAGGAAACGACAGAAGGAACTATAGCCAAGGAACTTTCCATCAAGGGACAACTGCTTCTGTGTGGCATAAAGATAAAGAGTGTGCTTTTCTCTGTGATCGTGGCTAACTAGACAAAATCCCATACCTTTATAAGCTAGTGGAAGCTTTCAGATCAGTTCTCTAAATTGACCAAAGAAACTGAACCCTTGCTTTCTACATCACTTTCTCTTATACACGTACAGAGTATAAACTTCTCATAGAAGCAGAGTAAAAGCAAGGGCTGGAGTAAGGCATGGACTCATGGCTAATGTGTTTCCTAAAGTTACAGTCAAATCACCAGCATGAGCTCCTGTTCAAAGACCGTGAACAGATTATATGCTGTTCAACACATTCTGTTTTATGTTACAAATAATAGTACTATGGAGGGGTCTGTGTACAAGTAGGGAATTATCAGTTTGATTTAAAAGAATCTGAGGCCCTCTTTTCAATAAGTGTATTGTAGATTAGATTACAATATGGACCCGTGATGCACTTGCAAAACACAATAGGCCTTGGACTATGAAAATTTAAACCTTTGAGTTACAAACTGTCCTAGATACAAGAGGACCCCATGTAAGAACATCTCTAGATGCTAATAAATCATAGCAGGAGCTCACATGTCTACTTTACCATTTTAAGGTAACTGTGAAAGTAAAAATAATTTATTTATAGTATGTAGGAGTGTATTTGGGTTTGTTATACTTTACATTATACCCTTGTGTCAAAGATGTATAAGACTCACTTTGTCAGACTTAGGAATAGATTTACAAACATCCTATCAGAATGAAATTCATTCATAAATTGAGAACTTACTGTAACCTATTTGGTCCATTTGTCTACGAAACACACTATAAAATTTACTAAGTAGTTTCTGTATGCTGCAAAGGTTTTTTTAGTGTTGTTTTGACCTTCAGTATATCTAGGAGCATAACAAGGTTATCAAAGAGAACGTGGGATGAAGTGTAATTGAGAATAACATGGATCATACAAATAATTGGTTTTCATAAAGTAAATATTTTAAGGAGCACTTAAACATTTTTATGGTTATAAAAGTACACATTAATTTAGAAATCTAGAGTTAACTTACAAATACCCAGGACAAAAATAGAAAGCACAAAATAAATATATCTTGAAATCTGTAGCCCAATGGACCACTTTTTATCATTTTCATTCTCATTCAATCCATTTTCAAGGATTTAAAACCGAACCTTGAGAATTTACCTTTTTTCTTTTTAAAGCTGGATTAATGACGGGACATGCAGGTAGTCTCAGTTATAATATTTGGGCAACAGGGGTAGAATCACAAGTTGGAAGCCATCTTGGACAAATTAGTGAGATTCTTCCTCCACATAAAGGCGTGAAAGTGTCTGCGGTGCAGTTCCGTCATGGGCCACTCGCCTAGCATGTGCAAGGCTCTAGAGTCCATCCCTAGTGCTGCCCAAGATCTTCTTTCTAAAATAGTCAATGCTCCTTTATATAATAAAAAAATTATATTATTAATGTGCTCAAATTTTAACTAGCCAATTAGAAATTCTGATCCCCAGTTTTACTTTGTGGCATCAGGTTTCTGGTCTTATCAATGTTACACCATCACCCTGGCCTTAAATGGTGGGGTTCTTTTCCAGGTACAAGAAGTATATTTTACATAGAATCTTAAAGGATCACTCTTCACTATGACCCCTAAACAGTGACGAGCAAGAAAATACTATTGGAATGAAGGATAAACAGTGAATGATTGCTGCTCACAGAGGATAGATACAGCGAAGTGTCCTCCATCCTCTCCTGTCTGAGAGTACACAGGGAATTAATTTCCTTCTAATGAATTTAAATATAATGTGCATCTAATGTATGTTCTTTAAATTTGTCTTCATTTTTCCATTCTTGCCCTCAAAACACATGTCCAACGAATTAAGAAGATACATTTATGTGTAAACCTACCCTTTTTTTATTATGAAAACCTCAGTGTTCACTCTTTAAGTCCCCACCAGACAACAGCCAAAATATTTAGACTCCAATTGTTTTTATCCCTTCCTGCCGATTCATCACTAGATGTGTGCTGTAAAATCACATTCACAAAGAGCCCACGTTGGGCCCATAAACATGTTTAATTCTTTTGTCATTAAGGCGGTGCAACACCTCGTTCCTTTAACTTCGCAGCCACTGCAGCAGGCAAGAGCAAGGCCCTCTTTTCTGTGTGGGTTAGTTAAGATGTATCTGGCTGCTTTGCACTATCTTTAGTATGCAGGGAGCAGAGAGATGAAGATAAAAGGCGAAATGTCTATCTTTGAGTTCTCTGCAATGCCGAATAAGTTATCAACCCACTAACATGCATGTCTGAATAGACTCCTTTGGCAACAGTGAGATGTTATCTTCCATGACACGCGAATTCCTCCCTCATGTCAATCCATGAAAGTACTAAAGAATGAACGTGCTAGTGAAATGAACATGGCAACACCGCTGGGACTGTGAGAGCGTCATATTTTTCCCCAGATCCTTTTAAAAACATTCACCAGTTGAATACTTGATATACATACAAATTAGCCAGTCTGAAGAAGCTCTTGAAAATCTCTCTCTTTAATCTCATAGAATAGGTGTGGGGAGAGTACTGCGCTTCAGGCTCAGGGCTTTGTCTTCTTCCCCTTTCACTTTGCCTTCTTCTTCAGGCTCAGCCCACAAGGATGTCTGTGAGAAATGAGAGGTCTGAATGCTGGGGAGTTGTAGTAGATACATTAGCAGACTTCATCAATGGACCCAAAGCAAGCACAGTTAAATTTATGCAAAATAATAAGTATAAAAAAGTAATAGCTAGTAATGGTGGTGGAAAACTTGTAGTATGCTACATGCTGTGAAAGTATATCCCATTCATAGGTTATGAATACCTCTCAGTAATCCTGTGAAGCTTTATTTTGTTTTCATTTTACAGTAAAGGAAATTGTGGCACCAGATAGGTACCCTAATTAGGGACGGTTCAAATTTTGGAGTTTCTGAAGTCATATCTAATGCATTTTTCTATCATTTACTCATTCTTATTCTTGCTTTCTGAAGTATAATATATCAACACTTCCTCTTCTAAACATAGTCCAGAAAAGTAGATTGTTATTTACATGTACGTTTACTAGGTAGCAAAAATCAAGGAAAACACTCTTACGGTTTTAAACCTAAATGTCCTCAACGGCCCTAGAGTTGATTATTGGTCCTTAAAACAGCCTTGTTTGGAAATAAGGCTTTTGGGAGATGATTGAACCACGGAAGTTCTGACATCAGCAGTGGACTGTCCACTAATAAATTCATAAAAGGATGGCATTATTTCTACATGGTGGGAATATAGAGGGTGGTGCTTGGTTGAAGGGAGAGGACCCTCAGGGACTGGAACTGGTCAGTGCCAGCTGATCCTTCGCTGGATCTTTCTCTTTCTGTGTTCCCTGACACCCCGAAGTAAATAGCTTTTCGCTGCCATAATCTTTCAACATGACATTTCTGATCTGGTACAAGGCTAATGCCAACACAGCCAGGAGACCAGTGTTCAAAATCAGAAGCCAAAATAAATCTTTTTTTTTTTAATTTCTTTCTCAGAAATTTAGTGACAACAACACACGCTATTGCATATAAATTGCTCAACTATAATCTATTTGATAGGGTGGAAATCAAGCCAATCATTCATTTATATATTAACAATGTGGTTTTAAAAACTTTAAGAATAAAATGATATCCCTTCAGTTTATTTCTTAAACCTGAACCAAAGTCCCATTGGACATGATAAAGATAAGTATTATAGCAAATTTATTGTGCTGCAATTTGTAAAAAATAAATGAAGTAAAATGAGGATCTATAAATACATTGTTCAAATTAGTTTTCATTAATATTGTGTTACTTTGGTCAAGACCATCCTAGGATCAATGATCAGAACAATTAAAATTAACAATTATTTCAAAGGGTTTTGCCAGTATGTAACTAAAAAGACAGGTAGATGAATATCCTTATCAATTAATTAATTATCCTTATCAATTAATTAATCAATCCGGAGGATAGGGTTAGAAAAAGTCGAATTTACAAAATAAGCAGCAATCAATACCATGGAATCTGTAGTAATATTTAATTCATCATAATTTTATTGTAGAAGAAAATGTTTCAATCATATATAAGGTACTTTCTTAGGTGATATAATTAATATAAATATCATCCCTTGGCAAATGTTTACTCTCAGTTGAAAATATACAAAACTCTAAGAATTCACTGGGGAAAAAAGTAGGGAAATAGGAGCGTATTCATCCTGTAGTTTGAGTTAAAGAACTCAAAATGGATCAAGGATTCAAAGAAGGTGAGTGTAATTCAGGAAGAATTCTAGGGTAAAGAAAAGTGAATTAAAGAAAAGTGAGTCTTAAAATGGTGGGCATAAAATGGAGAGAAAAGACTAACATAAATCCCTACACAAAGGCGCAAAAATATCAGATGATGTTAAAATGTTGGCCTTGGCATTTGGAATGGTGGACGCAAAAAGGAAAGGTACCAACCAATATCACAAAAGTAGGACAGTCAATGTGAGCAGGGTTGGGCAGATGTAACTAGCAAGGGAGAAAGTTTATTGGGATCAATGAAGTCATAGTCAGTACGGATTTAAAGGCATGCAATTGATAGGCCACATTATAAGCTGTTGTTGCACAGATGGTGGAAGATTAGGAAAGAATCTCTCTTGGAAGGAAAGAAACTGCCACTGAAACCCTTGTTGCTACAACTTCAGGTTCTAGGTGGAGTTTCAAGGGTTTGTCAGATCTGCTCACTCTAGAATATCTCTGAGCAGAGTCTATAAACTGTCTTTCATTGGCTGTAGCCTGCCCAGTGTCTCTGGAAACTGCCCTGCTACTCAAAGAAATAAAAATGCTGTTCTATATGGTCTGTTGCCAACTATTTGGAAAACTGTATTATAGCTTTATAGATGTGACAATACAGGTCCAAATAGTTAAAGAAAACTTATTGGGTCATCAAGCTAAGAAAAACAAATAAATAAAAACAGGACAAAGAAGACAGGTATGTCTGAATCCATTCCCACACCCTCAGAATGGTTATATTCCTTACAAAAAAACAAGTTTCATAATTCTTTTCCTCTTTTTTTCTTCTCTTTGTAGCTATTTCCTTGGTGTTTTTTCATTTAAAAATCATGTGTGGCACTCGTAAATTTATAGATGATAAAAAGAATTCCTGTTTTTCCATTTCCCCGTGTACTCTCTCCCTTTCTGTATTTGCATTGGCACAAGAACTTCTACTTCCACTAAATGAGTCATTTGGAATAAGAAAATTAATTTATTTGAGCATATCTATATGAACATTGCTCAGAATAGAATCACAAAACAGCCCGGTATTTACAAACAGTCCCTTTATTGATGGCCTTTTATAGTTTTGCGTGAAGAATCCCAGGAGGTGACTAAGAAGCTACATGAGAACTATCAACATGATTAGAGAGACAGGTGGGTCTCTTGAATTCCAGTTCTGTGGTTTGAAGTTCAGTGAATCTAGAGGAGGGAGAGCCACAGAATTCCTCAGGGGAACGACATGTTCTTTGCTGAACCAAAATATAGATGATATCATAGCTTGAAGTTGTTGGAATTATGACATGCAATACTGTTAATAAAAATGTTGAATTCTACTTATTTGACATTGGAGAAACTTCCCAAGTTTTAAAGTTAACCAAGCCCTGGTCTTGAATTTACATCTAATGGCACCGTATTAAAATGGATCACCTCCACTGTGTGACATTTTCAAACTTCTGATTCTTCTTCACTAAAGGAAGTATACTGTGTTTCAGGAAATTCATCATTAAGCTTAATTTTGTTTTATGGATCAAAGGCTTTCTCTAAAGATTAAGACCTTTCCTTTTATAATATTCCAAATTCTGAACTTCTCTGCCAAGAAGGGGGAAAAGATACATTTTATTCTTATAATCCTTAAAGGTAGTGAATATTTTTCCAAGAGGAAAAAAAAGTGCTAGGTAAAAAAGCTTCTCAGATTTCTGGAAGCACACTGAGTACCAAGATAGAATTACATTTTTTTTTTTTTTTTTTTTTTTTTGCCGGTGTCTTCCTGTGTAGTTCAGGCTGGCCCTGAGCTCTCTATGTAGCCCAGGCAAGCCTCAATCTCAGCAATCCTCCTGTCTCTGCCTCCTGAGTGCTGAGATTACAGGCGTGACCCACCATGCCCAGCTAGAATTACATTCTCAAAATAAACAAATAATATTACTTGAAAAGAAACCATTTTGAACAGGAATTAAGTACCTCAAATTTAAATGTATAAAACATTATAGACAGAAATTTATTTTGAAGTACTAAAAGTAGGAAATACATCTAGGGTAAGAAGATAAGAGGATAAGAAAGGCTAATGAAAAATAAAATAATATAAAAAAGAGTAGCCCATGGAGAAACCACAAACTAGGAGATTTGGAATGGAAAAATGGGATTTGGTCTGTCTATTCTTTTATTTTATTTTATTTTATTTTATTTTATTTTATTTTATTTTATTTTATTTTATTTTATTTTGAGACAGGGTCTCGCTTTATAGTTTGAGCTGGCTCTGAGCTCACTGTGTAGCCCAGGCAAGCTTCGAACTCAGCAATCTTCCTGTCTCTGCCTCCCGAGTGCTGGGATGATAGGCGTGAGCCACCATGCCCGGCACTGTCGTATGTGGTATTGATGGCTGGTGGGCATGAGTCACTGCGCCCAACATTGTATGTGGTTACCGGGGATCGAACTCAGGACCTTGCGCTTGCGAGGCAGGCACCGGAACCACTGAGCTAATCCTCCGGCCCTGTCTATTCTTGATAATGAATTTATGAAGGGGAATAAATTTCTTTATCATTAAAAGTTACAATAAAGCAATATTCATTGGCTAATAAATGTATGCCTATCAAAAGTTTCACAAATAAGTGTCCCAGAACTATAGTCATGATGTTTATCTAAAAAAAGTTTTGAGATTCAATGGAGATTGAATTCTTTATTTGTAAAGCAAAGGTCTTTCCACAGAAGATAATCAAAGAGAGAAATTCACACAGAGTAAACGCTCAAACTGAACCTTGAGCAATACAAAGTTTAGTGAGCAACATGAAGAATTTACTCTCAATATAATATCTCATGTCAGTGCTTTGCTGGAACACGGTGTAAGAAGAACCTAGCATAGCTAAGAAACCTCACTCAAGCTCAGAAGCCAAACACAGAGGGTGTAAAATGTCTGTCTTTACTATAAGATTAAGAAGTAAATATTATTGAAAGAATAGTGAAAAGATCTCACCGGACTCCCTGTACTGAAAGGAAAACCTGAGAAAGGAACAAAATCAGTATGTGTTCTCAGAAAGCTATGAAATATCACTCTTTAAAAATTGTATCATACTAACAAAAAGTTACCTGTTTATTACAGATAATTAGAAATGGACCAAATTTTTTAAAAAATGAATTTAATCACTTAGTTTAATCATTCATTGCAGATATTGTATATTTTCCTTAGATGATTTTTTTTAAACACCTAATATTTACCTTCACCATTCTAAGCCTGTACTGTTACATGTTTTTAGAAAGTTTTTTTTTGTCTTTGCTAAGGAGACTCTGTATATATTTTACATTGTCCCCGGGAAGAGTCATGTGATTACCCACGCTGTGTGTGGGAGGCCAGAGAGAGTTTCCAGAATGAAAGACGTGCTGAGTAATCCTAGAGACAACCGGGTTGATACATTAGAATATGTGTTCATACCTCCCTATTATCCACGATTTTATCAATGTGTACTTTATCTCTCTAAATAGACAGTAGTATCTGTGTGGGCTGGGACCATCTCTGACTATGTGCATCATTGGCACAGTGCTGGATGTACAGTCAGTATCAAAACAAAATAAACTCCTTGATTGATTGATCTGTCCGGTCTTAGACTTGAGTAAGAATTTAATCATAGACCCTCAGACTTGTGTACTCAGAGCTGGGCGGTCAGCTTAAGTGATTGTAGATGAATAAGGGTCTGAGGCCGAACCACCTGCACCTTCACCCATGAAATCCTGGAACTTTCATGCTGTAAACCTTTTAGAATCCTGCAGTGTTAGAAACATAAATTACCTAATTCTTTTTAACACCAATTACCATTAGTTGATCCCTGAAACACTTGCATTAGTTGACCTCGAACTTCAGTGAGCTCATATCAGAACCTGAGTTATTATACTTCCTTTTATATAATTTTTTCAATGTTCCAAAGGGAAAGCACCCTGAGGGTGGCCTTCCTCTGAGAGGACAGTATGATGTAATGACATTCAGGTCACAGTGTCACGAGCCATTGTCCAGAAAGCGATAACCCTCATGTCCGCCTATCCGTTTTTGAGTGCTGAGGTTAGGTTCAATCTGGCCAAATGGAAAGTAGCCAGGATCAGATATTTGCCCCAAACCGACCACTCAGAGCTATTTTAAATCCACCGAGTGACACAAAAATCAGAAAGCATCTGATGTGATTCAACGCGACGCTCTCCCGCAGAATCGTTTTCTGTGGCAGTTAGAATTTGTTTAGTGTCTTCCTCAGTTTGCAGCATCTAAAAAAAACCAAGCATCTCCTTTTCCCTTCTTCCCCTCCTCCCCTCCCCGAGGGCCTCAGCTTGTGTCTGCCCAAGTCCCAGGGTCCTGGGTGTCAAATGTCAGGCCTTGTACTGAGCTGTCAAAGAGAAGAATGGGCTGAGGTGATTGATGACTGGGAGGCCTGAAACTCAAACCTCCACTGCAAATGCTTCTTTTACAAAAAAGCTGGGGCTACCCACAGCGCCTATATGCAAGGTCACTCCGCATACCATTACACCCACCGCTGGAGGCTCCCAACCAGCCAGGCCATTCTCACACTGGGCTGACTGCCCCTTTCAGCCCTGCACAGTCTTATTCCTCCACCCATCCCGGCCCACCTCTCAGAGCAGTGCCCAAATGTGGGACTACTTTATCCCGATTGAGAAAAAGAAGAAGCAAAAGATAGGGTTTCTCGGTCTTGTCTCGTTTTGTCTTGTTTTTCCTCGGGCTACATTTGCTCTGAGGAGCCGTGGACTGGAGCTTTCTGGAGCACAAGTCAGATGACAAGATTATTAATGGGAGCAGGGCAATGTCATATCTGATTTCATGCATATTCATGAAGAGAGCCACGCAGCTGGGACCATGCGCTGTGGAGAGGGAAAATAAAGAGTACTCTACCCCCACCCCAGGCATGAAAAATGTCATTGTGGAGATGAGGAGCCTGATTGGAAAAGTTTAAGTGGTTGCATCCTTTACTTTGAACAGCTGATAAAATTCGCAAAACCATCACTACTGCCACCATTACCACTGCCAAGCAATCTTTGGTTAGTCCAACCTAACTCTACTCTGCACTGAGGCAGCGGCTCCTACTTCAGATCCTTTATCACACAGAAACTCTCCCTACAGAAGTTTGCAGAAAGGTAGCCTCTGCCAACTGTGTCAACAAGAGAAAAAAATGTGTGGAGAGAATGAAAAAGGAGAAGATGGAGCAGATTCGCGTGGCAATTAAAACATGGGATAACGCCCCATAAAACATAAACCAATTCGTTATGGATTAAACATTGTAAAATTGTAAAAGGGGTAAATCTCATTTGGTTACTTAGGCCAGGAGCGAATACTATTTCAGTTCCAACAGAGTGAGTACCAGAAAATCATTTGCAATCTTCATTCTGAAGATCAGATGGGCTGTACAGTACTGCCTGCAACCCCGCCTCAGTGAGGAAGTTCACCTGTTCTTACACTAGAGAGACTGATTAGAGCAGAAAAGGAATCAAAGATCTATGGTGCACATCAAAATGGAAAAACTAAGGTTCTGAGGAAGCATCAGCAGGAGAACACCTATTAGAATTCCCCTTTGCTACCCAACTAGGGTCAACAAGCCTCAGTGAGCATTGGCCAAAACCAAAGAACTGATGCCCACAAAAAAGGTGGCCACATTACACATTTCCTTCATCTTTATTTGTTCATTCACTTTTTATTTATTTGACAGATAAGTCACATATCAAGAATTTGACAGGCTCAAGCTATTAATGCCATTAGTAATAGTAACACTAGGCTTTCATAGCATGGTTCTCTGTAAGAGGAGAGATGACTCATGATAGAATGAAGGCAGATGTGCTCTGGATGTTTCTTTCTGTTGCTCTATCAGAACATTCATTTCTTGTTTGTTCACTCTTGTTGTTCTTCCTCTTCTTCCTTCTCTTCTCCTTCTCTTTCTTCTTCTGATTGACCCCAGGGCCTCATGGGTGTGAAGCACATGCTCTAAGACACAGCTATACATCCTTTAGATCATTCTTCTAAAATATATGTGCTTACACTGCTTTATCCTTGGTTGGGAAGTTTGCAGAATTGTGTGTACTGCATAGGCCTATAAACTGAAAAGCTCAGTTGTATATGACTATTGTTTATATTTCTGGGATTCTGTACCAAATAATTTTTCAAAATATGAAATAATTTGCATAAATGTATTCATTGCAATATTTTATATTAATAATTCATTAGTTACCTTTTCCCCACTGTGAGGAAACACCTGATATAAGTTAACTTTAAGAGGTAGGTGCACACCTGCAATCCAATACTGTAGGAAGCTGAGGCAGGAGGATAGTTCTAGACTGGCCTGGCATCTTAGCAACTAAGCAAGTCTTTTTTCCAAAATAAAATATAAAACCAGTCTGTATATAACAGGGAGTTATAGTCATAAAAGAGAGGTGTATGTGTATCACTGGGAAGGTTCTGAGTTCAATCCCTGTAGTACCAAAACAATCTAGGTAAGCAGGAGCGATTTATTTGGGGGCTCAGTTTCACCAATTAAGTCAGTGGTCATCTGGCTTCTATGCTGGAGACCTGCGGTGAGGCGGAAGTGACGTGAATGAAGGACACTGGAGGAAAGGGGAGACCCGGAAACGGAGAGTCTAAAACGGCCCAGGCGGAAGGGCGGGAGCAGATGAGTTTCCAAGGTCACATTCCAGTGATCCCCCGTCAGTTTGGCCCCATCTTCCCTTTCATCGCTTTCCAACAGTGTCAGCAAACCAAGAGATGGGTGACGCTGAGGAAGGCATCAATGGATTAATTAACTCCATGAAGGTAGAGCTCTCGACTTCCAGTCACTTCCCCCAAACCCCACCGGCTGGCAACCAAGCACTTAGCACATGAGTTCCGGAGACGAGTCAAATCCAACCATAACACATTACAAATAGGATTCATGAAAATGAAACAATTCCAAGTCATTCCGTGTGTGGTGGTCCTTCGGCTGGAGGCTGTCAGGTGATAGTTCCACGTTCTGCACTTGCACAGTTGGTGGACCATTGTATTCTAGGACTGTGCGACGACGATATCCTTTTTGGATTATGTAGATAGAGTTTAAATCAGAAATTTTAAGCCATTGTCTGTCAGTGGCATAATGAGACTTATCTATAGTCACAACTATATATTCATATTTGGTGTAGATATAAAATAGCAAATATGTTTCTAGCAACTGAGCGTTTCTCATATGAGGATAAAATAAGTGACTGCCCCTGAGCCTTTGAGCTGCCCCCTCCTCCGCTGCCCAGATCTGGTTTCCAGCGGCCCTCGCTTGGGAAAAATGTAATGACATACAGAGAATGTGGAAATTATTACTTTTAGCTTTGCAGAACCAAATGATAATTCAAGTCCAAGTTTCCTGCTTAACTAGCTCTGAAGCGGGTTTGTATATTCACACAATATACACAGTACACGTCTTACAGGTTTTGTGACTTTGGCGACTTTCTTTTCTTACATAAGAGAAACATGCCTGATACATAAGTATTTTTGAATAATAAAGTGTTTTGCTGCAACTCAAATTTCAATAAACACAAGTTCAGTGTTTGGAATTTCATATAGGTAGTTGTTTTTCTCTTCTTTTAATCAAAAAAATAAGTAATCAAATTAAATTAAATGGCTTATATTAAGTCCTTATTAATAAATATTAAATGTTTTAATAGTGTGCTAATAATGCATTCAGTTTTATGGAATGCTAATAATACATTAGGTTTTCTATAAAATATACCATAAAATATATTAAATTTAATTATTTATACTTAATAATGGGAAACTCATGGGGGAAATATCTTCTGGAATTTCCCTCTCCCATTCCCCTTTCTCTCTCTTTCATACTGCGTTTTTAACAACAAAAACAGAGCAGCAAATATATATGCAGAATCTCACTGTACCTTGTGAAAAGCTATTGGGTAGGAAGAAGAAATTGAAAGAAGGCCTGGAAGACTGCCCCTGCCACCCACTCTTGACTCTGTGCTGAGGTTGACCCATGGATTGAAGAGCCTCTGGGTAGAGTGGTTTCTACTGCTCTCCTGAGCTTTGGGTCCAGTGGCAGATGGGTGAGGTCTGAGGAGTTTGCCTGCAGGAAAGGCTAGAACGCAACCTAAATTCAGCCGGGACAGCCATGCCAAGCAAGGGTGGCCTGAAACGGCATAGAGAACACATGTGGCACAAGAGTAGGTGAGGAAAATTAGGCAGGAGGTCTACACTGTGACCTGCAGGAAAGAGACACTGAAGCTGGTCAGGGAAAATCAGCATCATTAAGGGGACCCTGGAAAATTAAGGCAGCCCAGTGGCCATAGCCAGGGAGCCCCTGAGATGCACTCCTTCATCTTGGCTGCATATTAAAAACACCTGGGGAGCTTTTAAAACATACCAAACGGAGACCCCACTCCACTTTAATTAAATTCGAGATTCTGGAGGTCAGGGGCCAGAAAACGATATTTTTAAAAGTTGCAAGCTGAGATTGGGGACTAGAATCAATCCAAGTTTTCAGGGGACTGTGAGCACCTGGTGAGATGAAGAGTTACATCAGAAGGGAGGTGGGGGTGTAAATCCGCCCCTGCTCTGCAACCCAGATTCCTCAGTCTGAGAAAAGAGCTAATATGTGTCGCTCTGCTTACACTTTACCCACTAGTGCTTTTGCGCCTCCAAATGACCATGTGACACACTGTTATGTAAAGGTCGTACAGCAGCTCAGTACATGTGAGGCCGCTAGACTTCGAACACAAAGGCATTTGATGCTAAATCCACTGTTGCAGCCAGTGTGATATCCAGTCCAGCACCCTGAGCTGCTGCTTTGTAGAGGTCAGAACTGTCCAGTGCTACGGTTTGGAAATATCTTCCAAAGGCCCACAAGTTACAAATTTGACCCTCCTGTTAGGTGGTGTAACTTTTAGAGGTGGGTCCAGTGGAAGAAGACAGCTAATCAAAGTTTTCCCCTTGCTTCCCTCCTTCCTAGCTGCCATGAAGTAAGCAGCTCTGTCCCCACTATGATGTTCTACCCCACCAAAGGCCCAAAAGCAACAGAGCTAAAATCTGAAAATATGACCCAGCACAAACCTGTCCTCTTTATTCAGTTGTTCATCTCAGATAGTTTGTCACAGTGATAGAAAACTACCTAACACAACTGGGCAATCTCAAGGGAGTTTCCTCGCGTTTCACGGTATTTTGGTTCATGGACTCAATTCTCTCCATGTTTCTGTTTGCAAACCTAAAAGGAGGACAAGTGAAGCAAATCCCACCATAAGAAAACATTGAATCTAACTAGTGAATTTGATTCGGTTTGCAACCAACTTGGTTTACAACCAGAATTATGAAAAAAATAAATAGTGAACAGAAGCACCACTGAATAAATTTCTTAAAGATGGATAAAACAGTTCCATTTTGCCTTATCTTCTGATACTGGCAGTATGTTCCTACAGTAATTGTTTGCTTATTATTCTAAGTAAGAATAGTACCTGCTATCTCACCTGTCTTGTGACTTTCTCACCTGTCAAACAAGGATTACCAAGCTCTTTTAGAACAAAATATTGCATTTTCACAACACAAACTGCTAGTAATGTGACAGTAATGACTTTCTCCCAAGACATGTAAGAATGGCTCAAAATTCAGAGTCTGATTAGAGACCCTGGGCCCCAGTTTTTCTGTAGATTTATTGACAGATTTCTTTCAGAGATGATTTTATGATGAGTTGTTTGTTTTATATACAAATGAGTTATTATGTTCCTTATGCTTATGCAATGATAAAACTTCTATGGCACACCCAAGTTTCTCAAGTTCTTTTGTGTTTTAAATATGAAGGTAGAATGTTGAGATCCCTAGATGCCAAAAAGTAATTATGCATAAACTGATAAAATCTTTGAGGGTCTGAGCCATCTAAATTACACAGTATCATATTTAATGTGTTAAATGAAAGAACAAAACTCTGCCTCAACGCATAAACATGGATATGATAAAAATCCCTGCCTGTGATTAAGATGAGCAAAAGTGTATTAACATGGTGTTTATTACCTTCTTTGTAAGTGGGAAGCAGAGGGCCAAAATTGTGATCCAGGCTTCTCCACATCCAATGTCCCACACTGTCTCTAATTAAATTAGGAGTAGTTTCAAGTTTTAAGTAAACAAATTTTTTTATAAAAGACAGCTTTGTATTTCCTTCAGGACACTTCTGCGTTGCTTCGTATCATTATGAGTCTTGTCAACATTATGTTGAGAAATGTACAGCAAAGACCTATCCCTTATGTGTTCCTTCTTAGGGAGAGAAAATTTCGTCACTGGAACACAGGTCATTTTGAATGAAGAATACTTATCCTAGCAGTCTCTTCTATGCAAGCACTGACTTCAAGAGTGACATGCACATAGAATTGTTGAGTGCTTCCACAGCATATGGGGAGGGCAGCTTCTCCTCTATTTCTTTCTTGCTATTGGTGGAAATATGAGTGTAGTTGATGCTGAAGCCACCATTTTGGGTCAGAAAGTAGAATCAGAGAAGTTAGAAGATACATGGAGTCCTTACTTCAGCTCTAGATTATTTACATTTTTCGGAGCTGTTCTTAGTACCAAAGAAAGTCAAAACTATGGCCTGTCAGCCAAACCTGGCCCACCATCAATTTCTGTGGATAGAGTTTCATTAGGTCACATATAAGAGTGATTCCTGTAGAAGTCGATCATGTGGCTTTCTGTCTACAAAGGCAGAGTTGAATATGAGTAGGGGACATAGGTGAATGTTTACATTTTTTTTAAGTTTATGTTTGAAGGATGAATTGTCACTAATTTTCCTCAATATATTCTCCCACTTTGAACATTTTTACTTCTCCATACTCATCACTTTCTGAAACATTTCTACAAGTCCTTTTGCATGGCTAGCTCAGTCCTAAATTCATTCAAAATATTTATGCCATTGTTATTTGACTTCAGGGAAGAGACATAAGTTACAGGGTGCCAGATTAGTGAATAAAGTGGATAATGATACACTGAAATGTTTTTATAAGACTTCCTATGTGTGGGATGGCATGGAACAGCATATTCATATTTTTATCACATCTATTAAAGAGTCATGAAAGAAGAATTTCAGAAGTGCTTCAGAAGGTTGCAAGAATCATGAGATATATCTTTTCTAAGGAAAGAATATTTTAAGATATGTTACTGACAATGTCTTTTACTGTAATCATTTTTTAAAATGTTTAAACACTCATGGTACCTTGTTGTTGTTATCTAGTGACCAAGAACACCTATGATTCTTATTATCTGGACAGTTAGAGAAAAAATTCATTGACTCCTTGTTCAAACTATTAATCATTAAGATTTCCTGTCAAATAACAGTAAATAAATTCAATTCATAGAGAGAATTTTGACATTCATCATTATAGAATATCAAAAGTTTTCCAGATGATTGTGAGATTCTGGAGAACTTAATATTTTTAAAGTATACAGCTTCATTGAGTGATTTTTGCCTTTATATAACTTCCAAATATTTAAGTTGCACATTTTTTATTTTAATAACCATATACTCCAGTGACACCCTCACCATAAGATAATAAAGGTGCTCATGTTTATTTCCTCATTCTTATTTGTAATCCCACCTGTGCCACCTGTGCTCTGGCATCCCTTACATTTCCTTTTTCTTATACAATTGAGCCTTTTACATGTCATATATATTTTGTGTACATTAATATACACATGCAATATTTATTCTCTTTACATGGCTTCTTTCATTTCCAGTCTTGATTGATATTTACACCTGAACATGTATGTATCAATAATTATTTTTTCCTGTTATAATAATACAATAATATTTTATTGCACAGCTATACTTTAACTAATCAATGTGTATGTTGTTGGGTATTTGTAATCTTCCCCAATCATTTACTAACAAATGAAGCTCTTAGAAGTATTAACGCATTTAAGCACTGTATAATCCTTTGTACAACCAGAGTCTTTGTTTCTCTTGAGTAAATTTCTAAATCCCAAATGCTAGGTTACTTATTACTCGTAGGCAGCATTTTAATTTTTAATAAATCAACCATAATTCAGACTACTTGTAGTGCATATATTCCCAGGAGCAGGAAATGGGAAGATCAACAGCTATCCCAGCTGGGAAAGACTTGATAAGGTCAGTCTTGGATTACCTAAAGAGGATGGGTTTTTAAGTGTGCCTCATTGTGGTGTTAATTTGTATTTCCCTAGTGCCTAATGATGTTGAGCATGTTTTCATGGTTTTGTTAGTTATTTTCTATATTTTACCTGGTCATGTGTGATAAAATATTTTGTCCCTATGTATTTTGGATTATTCCATTTAAAATCACTATGTAATACATAATGAAAATATTCATTGGGAGGAATCGATACCTGTACGTGGCTCAGCGTGACCCTTCCACATTCCTCCCACCCGTCATTCTCTCCCAGCTCATCCCTACCTTCAGATCCCTGTCTCGTCTCTACAAAGGCTACTGACACATTTTTGCTATATATTTCCTATTAATTAGTAAGTTATTTTAAATATGTGCCATATTTTTCCCTTTTCTTTTATTTATATATTTTTTGTACTCAGGATCAAACTTGGGACCTTATGCTTGGAAGGCAGGTGCCGGAATGACTGAATCCCTGGCACTGTTTGTTTTTTTTTTTTCCTTTTTATAATGGTGTATTTAAAAAAAAACTTATTACATATAATTTACATACTGAAATATTACTCATTGCAATTCTACAACATGATCCAGGTTTAGTAAATTTATAAAGTTGTGCAGTACAATGATCACTACAGTCCAGTTCTACAATTCATTTCTACCCATCTAGAATGCTTCCTCACCCAGTGCCTTATGGATCTCTGTCACTACCATCAGTCAACAGCAACCATGGATCAGCTCTCTGTCCTCAAATCTTTGTGTTCTGGAGATGACTTGTGTAAGCAAATTAGTTACCCATATATTCCCAACAAATTATGCAGGGGGGTGAATAATGAGGGGAAAGAAAAAAATGCTATGGTAATAAAAAAACAGAAACCAAACTTATGCATATAGGGGTGGGGGCTTGTGGGATGCCTAGGGGAATGGTAAAAATGAGAATTAACCATGTCATATACTGATACAAACTCTCAATACTGAGTGTGATCATGATGTGTATATACAATGTACCAACAAAGATTAAAAAAATCATGTAGTCTTTTTGTGCTGTTTTTAAATTTAACATATGTTTTTGAGGTTGTTCAATAATATAACATATTGGAATAATTGTTATTTTAATCTATATGGGAAGATTTTCTATTAATAGCTCAATTTAATTATTAATACATACTTATCATTAGATAACTTCTCTCTTCTTAAATTAGCTTTGGTAGTTCCTTTTTAGGAAAACTCATTTTATTTTTATGTTGTACATTGTCATAAAATTGAGCGTGATGTTCTATAGCAATGTTTAAAATAATTTTACAAAATAATGTTGGTTATTTACATAATTTTGTGTTCTATATAAAAGTTTTTCACTCGTGTTGGTCTGTTCAAACAAACAACTTTTAGTTTTATTATTGTTTTACTGACTCCCAAATATCCTTGGCTGGCTGTTTCTATCACTTTTGGGCTTGCCCTACTCTTCTTAGTATTTTGAATTGGAAATATAGTATTGTATATCAAATGGAAGCTTTTCCTGTCTCATAGTATAGATATTTTAAAACTATGACTATTCTTCTAAGCTGTGCTCCATAATTTTTGACAATTTATTTTTATGCACTTAAAGATGCTTTACCATTTTCCCTGAGATTTCTTTCATCTATGAGTTATTTCTTATAAATGTGTTATTTCTTCTCCAAATATCTGAAAACTTTCCAAATATCATTTTGCAGTTGATTTCTAGTTTCATTCTTTTGTGATCAAAGAGCATACTGTATTATTTCAATCCCTTCCAATTTATCAAGACTTATTTTTATGGCCTACTGTATACTCTATCCCAAAGAATGTTTCATATGACCTTGAAAAGATGGCTTATCGTGCTGTGATTGGCCGAAGGAGAGCACATATGTCAGGCGAGGTCAAAATGATTGACATTCCCATTCAAGTATTCATGTCCTTGGATATTTTTCTCTTTTTATTCAGGGGTATTGAAATTTTATTATTGAATTATGTGTTTTTCCTTTCACTTGTCAGATTTTCATTCATGTATTGGGAAGCTACATTATTAGATGGACATATATTCATATTTATCATGTCTTTTCATACATTGACCTTTAGCTGTATTTCCTCTATTATAAACTATATTATTTGATATTTATATTGCCACTTCAGCTTCTTCTTGGCTCCTGTTTGCATGGTTTGCCTTTTCTTTCCTTTTATATTTGTTTGTCCCTTTGAATCTAGAATATGTTGCTTGGAGACAATTTACATTGCATCTAGGATTTTTTTATCCATTGGTCCATTATTACTATATTTTCTTCGAGGAAGAATTTGTCATTTATGTAGAATATTATTGATATCGTTGGATTTACATTTGTATTATTGGTGTTAATTTGCCTCACTTATTTTTGCTACCATTTTACTTTTTTCCTTCTGTCTTTTGGAGACATATATATGGCATAATATATAGTATATTAATATAGATTGAATTAATATTTTGAGATTATGTAATATAATTAACATGTTTGTTTAATATAAAATTGTTTTCATATTATTTCTGTAAATAATACATTAGTATATAATACACAGATGTTATTCCTATCAAAAATAAGATGACAGGGGGCCAGAGATTTAGCTCAGTGGTTCTGGTGCCTGCCTCGCAAGCGCAAGGTCCTGAGTTTGATCCCGGTAACCACATATAATGCTCGGCATGGTGACTCACACCCATCAGCAATCAATACCACATACCACAGTGCTGGGCGTGGTGGCTCACGCCTGTAATCCCAGCACTCGGGAGGCAGAGGCAGGAGGATTGCTGAATTCAAGGTTTGTCTGGGCTACATAGTGAGCTCAGGACCAGCCTGAACTACAAAGTGAGACTCTGTCTCAAAAAAAAAAAAAAAAAGACAAAAAAGTAAAATGTAGTAAAAAAAGATATGAGCCATATTAAAACCTAACAGCAATACAGTGTGAGAAATATTTGTTTATATATATATATATATATAATTCCTCTATCAATTTAAACATGTTTTACTTATTTTTAATGTGTGATAGATGACATAGTCTTTATTTCATGCCACTTTAAGTTATTACTAACTGAATTTTATAAAATGTAAAAGTACTGTGATGTAGCTTTATTTTATCCTTTCTCATTTTGCTTTCCCCCTTATCTGTATAGTACTAGTATTTCTTATAAATCCAACCATATTGGCTGTATTTCCTATCCAAGTAATCTTGAGCCTCCTGAAGAAGTGAAGCAAAAAACAAGAAGGAAAACATTATACAATCTTACCAATTAACCCACAAGTGTATCATTCTGGGGACCGGTAATTTCCTCCTGTGGATTTGGGTTAATAACTGATATCATTACTTTCAGCTTGTGTTTCCTACAAAGTCAGTCTTCATTTTATTAAGATGAATGAGATGAATGTTCTTTTCTAATATAACCTATAAGATTTTTCTATATATTTTAGTTGTGTGCCACAAATATGGATACTTTTGCATATAAACTATTTTCTATGTCTATGCTTTATATCCTGCAAGCATAAATTCCTTAGAAGTGTCTCATTTAATATCAGGCATTTGAGTTTGTATGGATATTTTCTTATGATTTCAGATATGATCTTTGATATGTGGTCAGAGACTACCTGCATGATTTGATCGAGTTACATGTATTAATAGTAAAGAAGGGAAAGAAAAACTTTGATGGTTTAAAAAGGAAACAAAGGTTACATATGTAAGGGATGGGAAGTTGTAGGGAGGACAGAGGAATGGGAAAAAATGAAAATTAAAATGTGCCATGAACTGATACAAACCTTCAATGGTGAATGTGATCCTAATGTACATATAAAATTACCAATAAAATCAATTAAAATACTTTTTGTAATCTATAAAAAATGGTATATTACATTATATATAAAGTATATTTAAAATTATATTATGTAGTTATTGAACAAAATTATATGATATATCAATTAGATCAAGTACTTCAGTGTTCTTTAGATCTTCTATTTTCTCATTGATTTTATCTACTTTTTTCAGCTCATGAAAAACAATAGTTGTTTAAAAAAATCCCCTGCTGTCTGAAACTATAACCCTCCTTGTCACTTTTGCTTTTTTTTTTTAAATTTGGAGGTTATGTTAACTGTTTGTGAACTGATCATTTATATGTCTCTTACATGAATTGTTATTTTTCATATTTATTTTTATCTCTGGTAGTAATCTTTGCCATTGACTTTACTTCATCAACTTTTAATGCCTGCTCTCTTCATGACTTATCATTTTTCCACCTATTTAATTTCATTGTGTTCCCTTTATCTTTATATTTAAGATACATTTCTTTTGGGAAGAACATACTAAGATTACACTTATTAATCTACCATAGAGAGTTTCTCTGTCTTTTCTTAAAATGAGCTGCATAAAACATTAACATTATACATGTACTGTATAATTATAATTTATATTTATAATTAATTTGATTGGATTTTGACCTGCCATTTTGTTACTGTTCTTGTTTCACTTGTTTATGTGGTCTCAAATTATCTGTCTTTGTTATTGCTTGTATCTAAATATCCCCTTTCAAAGGCTCAAGTGGTCATAGGTGGGAGTTGTGGATATGGCATCACATACTACTGCTGCTGTTGCTGCTGCTGCTGTTGCTCACTGCAGCCTTCTGCTTGCCACACCACCATGAACTGTTTCTCCTCTGCAATGTCCCTCTGCCATGTCACCCTGCCTTGGACCCAGCCAACTATGAAATGAACCTCTAAAATATGTAAGCCAAGCTAAATCCTTCCTGCTTTAACTTTGGATATCTGGTATTTCATCTCAGCAATAAGAAAAGTAACTAAGACTTCTTTTGAATTATATAATACTATTTTCAATATTGTATTTTAAATTGTTGAGAAATTGTATCTCTGCATATTGACTTTACAGATACTCTAAAGATTTTGGTATATGTAGTTAATGTTTTATAGTTTGTATTGTATCACTTCTTGTAAAGCAACCATTTCTATTATTTGCTTTATCTCATTGATCTTCATCTTTTTATTGTCATAGGCATTACAACAACATGTATGAAAATTCGTACTGGACTATATCATAATTTCTCCTTTAATGATCAGACACATTTAATTTGAAGAAACAATAGCATTTTTTCATATTTTCCCTCACGTTTATATTTTCTGAATGTCTCTTTCATTTATACATACCCAAGTTGTGGTCATTTCTCTTCAGTTTAAAAATATTCCTTTATCATTTCTTATACGGCAGATCTGGTGGATATAAATTTTCTTAGTTTTATCAAAATTTCTTTATTTACTTTCATTTCTGAAAATATCTTATTGGAAATAGAATTTGGAGTCCATGGTTCTTCTTTTTCATGCCTTGTGATTATTTCAAATTATTCAGTCATTCTTCCTGTCTATGCAATGTCTTTTCTCTCTACCTGGTTTCCAGACTTTATCTTTGCTTTTGAGCTTAGTACAACATGCACAAGCATGTTCATCTTTAATTTATTCAAATAGGGATTGCAATTTACCAATGTTCAATCTGCCTGTGTGTTTCTGTGTGTGTGTGTGTGCGCATGTGTGTGTCTTCTAGAGATTGTGAGTTTTCCAGTGTTATTGTTTCAAAAATTCCCTGCTGACCTCTTATGAGAGAGAGGCTTTCACTTCATTCAACCTGTTCAGAAACCCCTATCTTCACTGTGCAGCCTTCCCTCTCTCTGGACAGCTCCTCTTTTGAGGATTATGTATTTTTGAATTGGTTTACTCTGACTTCTCTTTTCACTCTTCTGTTATTGAAGCCTCTTGTTATTATAATCTTTTTTAATTTCTAATTTTAGTTATAAATTTATCCTTAGTTCTTTGTAATTTTTCTCTGTCTCCATTGACACTCTTAAATTTTTATTCATGATTTCAATTTAGAATTTGAAAAACAGCTTTAAATAATTTGCCCTCTATTTTCAGAATTTCACTTATCTCGGGTTGGGCCTATGTTTATTTTTTGCTGTCCCATTTTTGTCTCACGTTACAAAGTCGCTTCTTGTTTCCATCATCTGTCAATTAACTTTGTACTCATTTCTGAAGGTCGTGAATACTCTACAACTGGATGCCGAATCTGGGAAAAAAAAAGTTCTGTAGTTTATTTTCATCAGGTATTAAAACTAGTTAGATTTAGCTAATCAATACTATCCTCTGTATTCTGATACATGGGCGCATTCTTTGGGCAGATTTCAAAGTCACTGCTGCACTGTTGGAATCTGTTCCATAGGTGAGCAGGTCAGAAATTAGTCAAGAATTTGTGCAGGTGGTTCAGTTCCATTCCCAGCCCACCACCGTTTTGGCAGTGTTTACTCCAGAGGCGTACTCCTCACGGACAGAGGCAGGAGACTAGCGCTTAGCATTTCACATTTTTTCAGTTTCCAAGCCATAACTCCGCCACCGTGTATCTGTCTGCACCTCTAGACCCCAAGGCCTCGGCTTAGGTCTTGTTTGCTTATATATTCAGAGTCGAGGAGCCCTTTTTCCCTCTCACAACGTTCCCCCGACACAGTCTCACCTTCAAGGACAGCTTTCCTTGCTTTCTTTGGACAGAAAAGCAGGCGTCTGTCTGACTTGTAACTGAAGGTTTCATGAGGGCGCCCAGGATGCTGCATGACTGGGCACAGAGGAGCCAGCGTGTGGCAGAAAGACGAAACTACTGTCGTAGAACTTCCTTCTGTGTAGTCACTTCTCCACATTTCGACCCAGTGATACTCGCTTTTGTTTATTCTTTCAAAGTGCACAGGGGCTGTTTTGCGTTTTGGTCAAGCGATTTTAATTGTAATAGTGGAAGGACAGGGCTCAGCCAAGTCTATGCAATCCTACTGATTCTGAAACATTTTGGGTCCCCACCGTTATACAAAAAGTTTCAAGCCAAAAACAAGCAAACAAACAAAAACCTGGCTGCTATGTGGAAAATATAAATGATAACAGGACTGTGTGTCGTTGAATAGTTTTGTCCATACTGCAGCAAAAATTAGCTTGAACCAAAGGAGAAGCACTAGAATAGAAAAAAGGATTATAAGTAAAAATTGACACAGCAATGAGAATAATTAGAGATGACAGGTGTCAGAGAAGAGAGGTCAATGATAAAGCCCTGGTTCTGATTTACTATGCCATATACTTAACAGTGTCCTTCATTAAAAAGGGGGAACAGAAAGGGAATTTAGGGGACAGGCAGGAGAGGAGGGTTTCCACTGGGACAGTCTTTGGGGTGCCAGGGCAGGCTCACAGAGGCAATGTTTAGTGAGGTTAGTGAGTAGTTAATAGAATCATTAATAGAAGTGATTATTTCATAACTTTGATGAATAAATTCCAATTTACCTTTAATAGAAAACTGCCGTGGAAATATCTTGAAGTCGAAATGCTGACCACTATCACATGTTTCATTTCCTCTTAGCTTTACCTAGCAAAGACATATTTGATAAACTGCCAGAGTTAGTAGCATTTAACTTCCCACTAGTGGTACCACTGATACCACTGTTCATGATTCAGAATTTAAATATGGCAAACTAAAGCTACAGAGAGTGAATGGATTGCTGTTTTTGTTTCACTCTGGTGTCCTCTCTTTTCCAAATATAAACGTTTGGAGGTTTCTCGGATGACAATATAGACTTATCAGTATACTTATAGCTTTGCATTGCATATTGAAATGATGCTACTTAAATCATTCAGAGAGTAACTTTACATTGGATGAAAAAGGACACAGTGGTTAAAATTGCATCTGAACATCACAGAAATCAGAGAATAAGTAAGATTGGTCAGTACTGTCTAAGACAAAAATACTTTGCTTAATGAAAAAGGCAGAAAGGATTAATGTTTGAGTCTTTTGAAGAGCCATCTCATTCATATTTGTTTACACCTTGAAACTTGGTAACATCTTTTGAGGTAGATATTATAGTATGTGCTTTGAAGTTTAAGCCATCAAAACCAAGAAAATGAAAATATTTGCCCCAAATTACAATTAGGTAATCACCTCTTTCTACATGCAAAGTCAGGACCTTCCAAGGAGATGTTCAAAAGCATTCTTGTGGTGCACCTGCTGGCCCTCAAAATTGAATACCTAAACAAATTTGGAAATCTTTAAATGAAAGTGAAAGCAAGGCTTCCAGTACAGAAAGTATTGAAGCGGTGTCTCAGGCAACACATGTGACTTGTGCTACCTCGGTCTTCTTTTTTTTCTTGAGGCAGGGTCTTGCTTTACAGTTCAGGCTGGCCCTCAGCTCACTATGTAGCCCAGGCAAGCCTTGTACCTCGGTCTTCTTGCCTCCAGTCAGAAGGGAAACCATCATCACTCAGCTGTGTTCAAACAAATCCACAGCTCTTGTCTGTTGGATTTGTCTGTTGATTGTTTTGCTTTGTGTTTAAGAGCCTAATAAAGACATCATCTTTCACAAACTTGAAGGCAAGTTCAACCACATATTATGTGCTATGTTTAGATCTGGGGAAACAGAGAAGGCCTTCAGTAGAATAAAAAAAAAAAAACTTTCCACCTCACGCTGCTCCCCTGAATAAGATTCCTTGGCCAAATTCCCCTGCATATCAAGAACAGTAGGCACAGCTTCCATTCATCTCTTTGGAGCTACTGTCAGTTCTGTAGCAGGCAGTGGAATCATTCTAACAACCCAACTGTATCTTCATTTTGGAAGCAGAGGCCCCCCTCACCCTCCTGGCAATACAAAGCCTCGCATCCGCATTTCACTCAATTCCTGGCTGTTACCCTTGCAGTCCAGGTGATCGGATTTCATGGCTTGGCCTCCTCACTGGCAACACAACCAGAAGTGATCAGTAAATTGCTGCTGGTCCCGCCATCTTGTGTTGCTTTCGTTGTGCTTGACCACTGCTGTCACCATGGGATGACATGAGAACCCCTCTCTCACTAATGGCTGAGTAGGAGGTGAGGAGACGAACAGCACTCATTAAGAAATAATACTCAAAAAGAGCATGTATAAAGGGGGGAGGAAGTGTGGGTGGGTAGGGATATGGGTAAAAATGAGAATTAACTTGTGTCATATACTGGTACAAATTCCCCAATGTTATATGTGATTCTGAGATGTATATAAATTGCACCAATAAAGAATTCAATTTAAAAAAAGAAATAATACTTAACAAGTATGGATCTGGCTGGTAAGTCTCTGGATACAGGAGCTACACAGAGAATCACAAAAGCTCCGAAGCTTGCTAACCCCAAAAGTGCCCCATACTTCACTGAAGCTGAATGGAGTCAGAGGAAGAGGAGTTTTAGTTCTGTGATTCACTGTAACTACCTTCTGAGTGGAAAGAAAGAAATATAAGGCACAAAACCAGCTCGGTACCTTCTAGGTCTCACAAGTCAGAGTAGTCCTGCCAATGCAGCACAGCTGTTACGAATGGCAGGTTTACTGGATTCAAATCCCAGCTACCACCTATATCAAGTCAGGGTCCTTGGGCAAGTTAATTAGCACCTTTGTGACTCATTTCTATTATCTATGTAATAAAGAAGTAATTAAATGCGTCAGTTCCATTGGTGTAAAACCATGATTTTGGTAAAACGCTTATCATAATATCTGATTTTAGTAAAGGCACGCTAGACAACACCATCCAATAGTACTAGTGTGTTGCATTATATGAAATAGACATTTTTAGGTAGAAATGAGTTCGAATACCAGGCAATTTCTATGGTCAGCTGCCCTTATTTTCATATCCTTGGGATTCACCACTAAGAAGATAAATTCTTGCTCTCCAGGATACTACAGATTTCTGACTATAGAGGAGTTCATTATAATACATCACCATCTTATCACTGATATTCTGCTTTATACTTAAGGAAGCACCAATGACAACCCCATGTCAGCTAAGGTGATGTTGAACTAAACCAATGGCTTAAAACCAATATCAATGTTTTTGTCTGTTCTTTTTTTTTGGGGGGGGAGGGGTGCTACCAGGGATTGAACTCCAATATCGATGTTGTACTTAGGAGACAAGAAGGGCATCAGAACATAAAAGAATCCATTCTATTGTCTTGAGTACGAAGAGACCCAGTTTCTCTATAGCTATATCCTTACAACTTGAGTCTATCTCTTTATTCCTCTTTGGGCACATTTTCCTAAGTAGAACCCTATACTCTTAGTTATGTTACCACTCATGTGACATTGGAATTATTCAGTTAGTACTTTCACATTTTCATTAAATTGGTAGAGCTGGATATTTTACAAGCTGCTGGCTGCAGTAGATTCTCTACTTACAGAAGTTAATTTAAGAAAATGTTCCCAATACATGTCTCCAATTAGAAATAATACAACTAGGTGCAGCGGCCCTAGATTAGTCTCACTGGAATAAGATGTAGAGAAGGTGAGGGGGATAAATTATGCAGTAGCAGACTCAACTCATACAAATTCACCTAAATAATTTGGGGCATTCTATTGAACATTTTTAGTTGACAGTGACTTTTCAAACTAATTCAAACAAAGCTGAAGGAAGTCACTGTGCAGTTCCCTGCAGTGGCAAAGAGAATGAGGAACTAAGGACAGGGGGTGAGGGCCCAGGGAATGCTGTCAGGGGTCCTCCATTGAGGTTCTCGAAGCTCTTATCCACCAGACAAGGTTTCTTAGCCTGTATATAGTAGCATCCTCCCTCCTCACCGCACGTTTCCTTTTCTTAGCTTTGTGACCCCAATATAAACAGGCATTTCTCCTTCCAGTGGGTGTAACGTGATCTAACTGAAAATTCTACTTGCCTGAACAAATCACATAGGTGGTGTATTCTGGCTAAGGTAATATGACCATTTCTAAACAAATATCCGAATCTAATTTAATAGTTTCATGAATGGTCCAGATTGGGTCACCGGCTAACATTTGTGGTCAAGGGTATAACCAGCAGCTGGGCCATATTATGACTAAGGACTTCTGAGGGACATATTGAGTAGAGAAGACTGGTTCACCTAAGGAAGAGATGATGACTGAAGAGGAGTACGTGTCTATCAGGTGCTTTCAGACAGAGAAGATATTTCATAGAAAGGCCATCCTGTTCTTGTAAGAATCATTTGCCAAATTATCTTGACAGTATTATCTAAAGCACAACCGGGATTGGTTTCCTTAAAATTACAGGTCTGTATTTGTGTCTTATTCTCTGGAAGTAAATCTGACACTGGGACATCCGTAAATAGAAGTACTATGAAGCTACGGCCTTATTCCATTTGAAGTTCTATTTTTTTTATGGAAATTCAACATGGTCCTCTACACATAGGCCTTTTTAAAATTACAGTCATCCTCAAGATGTCTCTGGGATATGTGGTCCTCCCTCAGATTCTGCTGTACAGGATAAAGTCCTGAATCATGTAGCAGTCATCAGGCTGCTAAAGAATCTCGGAGGTTTACGAGTGGCAAATCTTTGGCAATAAACTCTGAAAAGCTGCAGCTAGTTGGGTGAACACCTCAAATTGGAGTTTGAAAATCAGTACTCACAGAAAAATGTGTAAAACAACAAAACTTTTTTGAATACTATTTCATTGGCACCATCTTTCTTTTTCCAAATTCATTTCCTATTGAAGTTGAAACTCCGAACAGGCATGGAACTAAGAACATTCCATTAAATAAGACAGGTATGCATGAGCTCACACCCACACCATATCTTTATGGATGCTAAGGGTTGAGACCAACTCTTATGGAAGAGGGAAGACAGTGAGACTGCTTAGAGAGAGAAATACTATATAAAAAGCATCAGTGCCATCCCAACTTTTCTTGGAGAGTGCCTAAGGTGGGTCATCACTTTTGAATTCAGGTCTTGAGGCACAAAGACTAAGCCTTTCACCTCTGTGTTAGTTACTGCGTCTGCGTCACAAGCTGGGACCAAGAGCAAACTTAAACCAGAAAGTGCTCTGCACCTGAAGCATTTCCTGAAGATAGAGTCAGTTGCCTACCAGCCCTTCCAACAATAGGGGAATGAGTGCACTAGTTCTGAAGTATAAACCCATGTCATCCATTATAGTGTCCTCTATAGAGGTAAAAGATACAGTTTTACAGACAAATTATATAGTTTATAAAATGTTTTCATACTTTACTCTTGAGTGATCATGGATAAGATGGAAAAGTCCTTATAATTTACCATTGTACTGGATAGCAGTCCTAGGTAGTAAAGTAAGACAAGGAAAAAGAAGTCAAAGGTGTAAGTATTGTAAAAGACGGGGCATTGTCCTTACTCTTAGATGATATGATAGTTTCCATGAAAAACATACTACGAAACTTTATACTGAAAACCTGAAGTTATATGTGAACTTTAGCAGGTGATAAAATATAGGGTAAGTACTAAAAATCATTTATCTAGATGTTAGCATCAAATAATTAAAAACAAAATAAGAAAAATTCAATGTACAATTGCATTGAAACACATATTATGTTGTAGTAATTCTAACAAAAATACTTAAGATCTTTATGTTGAAAACTGCCAGACAAATGAAAAGGAACTGAAAAAATGACTCAAATAAAGAAGATACACCATAGAATTCCTTCCAAACTTGGTCTAAATTTCTGAGACAATCTCCACTAATTGTATTTTTTAAAGAAACTCCAAAGTTGATTCTAAAATGTATGTAATTAGCCAAAACAATTTTGAACAAGCAAAATCAGAGGATGATTTAGCTGTTTGTTTCCAGTCTTATTGTATAGCTATGCTAGAAATAGATCTATAGTTGAAAATTTCTTAGGATTTCAGGTTATGCTGTTGAGAAAGAAAATGCAAGATCTAGATATATGCAGGATGTTTTATTCTTAGTTTGCACTGTACCTAAACTGTATACGAAATAAACGTTTCTTAGGACTTCAGGATCACTTCTATTTTATTTTTAAACCATTTTACTTATAAAACACTAATATGTCCAACTTCAAGTAATTGTTAATAGACTGAAACAGGATAACACATGGGATAAGGTTATTGTAAATTGTAGTGAAGGCTTGGATCAACTCCAAGATTTCCCCATTTACACACCAGAACTGAACCATTCCTTCCTGAACCTGAAGCAAGAGTTGCCAGCTGACTGCTAAGTTTTATCTTTCAGAAAATGCCCTTGGCTGAAGGACACATTCCATTCCGGGTTGCTGCCTCCCATACGCAGCCACCCCTCCAACAAAGGCCTGAATGCCTCCTGCTCTAGTCAGAGAAAACTCTGCAGGGCCAGCCCAGACGCACAGCTTCCTGGGGTATTGTCTGAGGCTGATATCACAGTTCAACTTTCCCGTCTGCCCCATCCTGTTTCCATCACTCCATTCAGTGGTTGATCTCACAGATGCTCTGGAGTAAACTTCCTGCATCCAACTATCCATCTTCCTCTGCTTCCTGTTGAAGCAAACCCGCAGCAACTGGTGCCCAGAGCTTCCAAGGAAGGGCAAGCTAAACGGGACTTTGGAACCGCATCACACCCATCTTGGCTAACGCTACGGATTCCATCGCTGCTGACGGGCAAGTCCCTGACCGTCTCCACCTCTGGTGGTAACCTTTAAGCACATACCTGCCAACGGGATTCCGCGGGCGGAAACAATGTGTGAGCATTTGCGTTAGCATGAGGCAAATAGTAATCGCAAGAACAATGGAACAGGACGGCGGTCGCTGAGGTAATAAATAATTCAGAGTAACACAATGAGTTACTGAAGGTGATTAATAAACAATTAAAGATTCAAAGTGAAAAGTAGACAAATGTTGACAACTGAACGAGAGATTCCCACCTGGAGTAAAGGGCAAAGGACTGAAAAACTAAGACAAGGTCCTACTCTTTTGAGTTGCAAGGCCTCAACAATTGAGGGTTAATCTTTTATAATAGATCTGGACCTTGGCAGGACTGTAATTAAAAATGTCATCCCTTTGATTTAGATGCAGTGAGATAATAAGGATTAGGATGTGAAGACGTGGGGTTTTGCATACCAAATAATCTTAAATCTCTAGATTCCTTGAGCAACCGCTCAGCCTGTGGAGTGTTTGATTCTTTCCTATCCAAGGCTAACACTCCCTACATTCCCAAAGTCTATAGTCTTCTGCTTTGTAAAATACTGTGTACTCCCCCCTTCGCATCTGGTCCCGCCCTACTCTTGCCATTAGAAGAAAAAGTAGAAATAAGCCTCTGTGTTGCTCAGGCAGGAAGTTGCTGAGTTTCCAAAGAGGGAGAGAATTTGCTGCAGAATGTGATCACCAGACACCATTAGAGCTTCAAAACTGTGACTGCACTAAAAACAGGATATATCAAATAAGAGCAAAAGAATAGAAGTTTGGGTAGAAAGACTACACCAGCATGATAGCACTTCCAGGCATACAGTTCATGATGCTCTGCAGAGATCCTAGAAAATAATTTGAAGGGCTTCCTAGAGGATCTTTCAGAAGTGTGGGGAAATCAGAGGTCCGTAATAGGTTAAGAGATGGAGAGAGCTACCACTGCTGATGATGCAAAGAGGCATCAAAGGGTCAGCACTGGCCAGCAGTGCACTGGTGAGAGGGACGACAGCCCTGCTGAGAAGCACGGGAGTATCTGTGTGGTGGGACCAGCACTGACAATGAGGGGATGCTATTGTACAAATGGCTCAGTGATAGAATGGGATGACGGAACCATAGAAATTAAAGGTATGAATGGCAGAACTTAATACGAAAACAGATCAAACATATGACCACGATGAGTGACAGGTTTATAACGGAAGATAGGGGAATGTGAACTGCGAGTAGCTGTGGAAATGCTTCATGAAACACAGCATCCCTCAAAGGATTGATAATCAAGAAGAACTCTTTTCCATCTATAAGATGAAAATAAATTTTGAAAAATACACTATCAGGAGGCCTAGAACAACCCCTCCAGTACAAAAGCTTGGCCTCCCATTCATTCCTGGCCTTGTTTCGGTTTACAATTTAGAATTTGCTGACTGATAGATAAGACAGCTTACTAGGAGGAAAAAACTTCAGCAACACAGCAGCAGGTGCATATGCTAATTATTTTCTTGGTTCCAATGATTTCACTTACAGGAGTAACACAAGATCCAAATATTGTGAAACCTTTTGGACCCAGTGACCAAAAAGGGGATTGATACTCTGAGATCAAAAGCATCAATTTTGATCCATTTATTTAGTGGTTATGTACAGGATCTAGGCTATAGAGTTATAAGCTTTCTGGAATTCCCAGAAAAGCAAAGAGGTTTGTTGTAGACCAAGTCTCAGCACAAGACACGCTACCTCTTGGGCAGGAGACCTGGTAGACAGTACTAGACACATCAGCATTAGAAAAGATGCCAAGAAAGCAAGAGGAAAGAAAAGGGACATCTACTACACTGACTAGGATCATTGGCAAAAATCATTAGGAGAGGGTAGAGCTTGCCTTTAGATAAACCATCAGGGATAGATGGAATTAGTAATCAGTTGGGTGCCAGTTGCTACATGTGTAGCTAACTGTGATGTTCATGTGACAAGTGGGGGAGTCACAGTGTAAGAATCAAGTGGCCGGGATGTCACCTTTGTCCAGATATAAGAGCCGGAGCCATCCTGTCTCCCTGGCAGCCCATCCAGATTAGCAAAGGAAAAACGTTGGGATGGAAGAAATCAAGAAATCCTCCCTGCCTGTGATGATCATTATTGGCTGTAACCTTATGAACAGCTGGAAAGGTGTGGGCTGCAGTATGTCCCAACAGCTACTTGTAAGGCTCTTCAGAAAATGAGACTCGCCAGAACTCCAGAGAAGCTGATCTCTTCTAGTCTTACATGAAGATGTCAGTAGTTCCCAGGGTAATGGAGGCCTTGGGATACCTTCAAGTCTAAGGCCATCCTATTTTTCAGCCAGTGGGGCTACTAACAGCTCACAGCTTATAGCATTCTGCAGGGCCATCTGAGATGGGCTAAGGCTGAAATTCTGAATTCAGTCTTTTCCTAATTTCTTGAATTAAAATATATGGATCTTGGAAGATGCTTCAGGAAACTTTTAGTCCCAATCTTTGATTCAAAGCCCTTTCTGGGAATCCTGATTGTTACATAATATTTACCCCTAAATGTGTACTAAATTATCATCAGCCATCATTATATAATTCATCTAGGTGGAGTTGATATGGTGCAAGTTGAAAATGCCTTCTTTCTCTCTGACCACTTGCTCTGGAAGGCGGCTAAGGCCCACTCCTAGACCAACTATCAGGCAAGTCGCTGGGTTTTCTAGTTCCCACTGGTTGCAAAAACCTTCATGTCATCAAGAGAAATGGCAATCTTTTCTTTAGGTCCTTTCACTTCTTCATCTGGTCTTCTTGGGTGAAGTTCTTCTCAGAATGTTCCAGAAAACTTTCCTCCAAAACTTTTTGGGGCTTGATAAACCTCTGCCATCATAACTCTCTCCAAAAGTCCTGAGGTCTCCCATATTTGGCGTTCAGACTTCTTCAGGTGATAGTAAGATGCCAACAGATTCTAAGAAATAAAATTCTGGAAGGTTTTTCTCTCACTGAAGTATAAGTTAAGGACTTCTTACTGTTCCCCAGAGACCTGGTACTTCTCAACTAAATTTATTAGCTTGGTGGCTTTGTGAGAAGAACAGTTTAAAGGAAATTTACCTTAGCTCATAGTTTTAGAAGTTAAAGTCCACATTCGGCTGGCTGTACACTGTAGACCCAAGATGAGGAAAAGCCTTATGGTGAATCAAGACAACTGACCTGCTGGCACCGAAGAGGAGAAAGCTAAGAAAGCCTGCGAGGAAGGGATTGAGGTTTAGACTTCAAAGGCATGGCCCTACCTCCCATCTGCTCATTTAATTCATTAATTTAATCTGCCTGATGAATTAGAGTCCCCATGACCCAATCATTCCCAAAGCTCCCTTACCTGACACTGTGCATCTGACACAATGAGCTTTTGGGGAATATTCTGGCAACAAACTATACCATTTGCCTCATGGGTCTCTTCTTATGAGCCATAGTTGAATTGTCAAAAATTGCTGGGACAGCAAGTTTGGGTATATTCTGCCAAAGTGGGATGGCAGGATTCTCAGAACGTTGTATTTTTTCAATGATAGGAGCCCTAACTAAAAAAGGGGTCTTCAAAAATCCCTCCTCAACACCCTATTATAATAACATTAACAATGAAGAGCTGGGGATGCATCTCAGTGGTGCTATGTCTGCCTGACAACCCCAAGGTCCTGAATTTTACCCCCAGTACCAAGAAAAAAAGCAGTAAATAATGTATATGGAAAAATCAATTCCTACTCTTTCCCACCCTTTGCCACCATTGTTGTTTAATTGAAAATTACTGTAACAGTTAACTAAAAACTGTTAAATAATTTCCAAAGTGAGATATAACCCATACAATTTTGTACCAAATGTATAATAAAATGTGGATGGAAAGTGAATTATTTCTCCCAACATGAGAGGTAGACAACAATTTTGCTTTTGTGGACATAACAGCCATTTAAGGATTTTTGATATCTCTCTCTCTTTCTGTCTGTCTCTCTCTCTCCCTCTCACACATGTACATGGACATGTGCGTAACTAGTTTTACAAATGGTGCAATATACTTCTGAACTGTATGGTAGAGAATGCTGCTAGAAGGTATTTTTACAAAATAAAATATTATGGGTGCAGATGGACTATTTTATCTCTAATAAATTAAAAATAAATTAAACCTGAAAAATGGAATATGCTTCACCATTTTTTCTTTTCTAATCTCAGATTTTGAAAAAAAAATAGATTCATCTTACAATATTCTGCACAAGCTATAAGGGAATGAAAGCAACCTAACCAGAGCTGACTGGATAATTATGTTTTCATACTGTTGCTTTAATTATATGTACATCATCGTTTTAAATTTCCTTCACACCATAGACCTTTCTCTAATCAATATATTTTTTTTTTTTTTGAGACAGCGTCTCACTTTGTAGTTCAGGCTGGCTCTGAGCTCACTATGGGGCCCAGGCAAGCCTCCAACTCAGCAATCCTCCTGCCTCTGCCTCCTGAGTGCTGGGATGACAGGCGTGAGCCACCATGCCTGGCACTGTGGTATGTGGTATTGATTGCTAGAGGGCATGAGTCACCACACCCAGCATTGTATGTGGCTACCAGGATTGAACTCAGGACCTTGTGCTTGCGAGGCAGGTGCCGGAACCACTGAGCTAACCCTCCAGCCCCTCTAATCAATATTTTATGGACATATATAAGTCTAAGAATAGGAAACTTTTCTTGCACACAATGACTACCTAGTGGTCTTAAGTCATCTGTGTAAGTCACAAAGGTGACAGTCCACAGAAGACTTGAGACTCTTCAACTCCAGGAAATCACTACCCAAAGCTCTCAAAGTACGCATTTTTTTTTAAAGTTAATATTTGAGAACTTGGGCCTTAAAGTGGAAATTTAAACTGGCCTCATTATTACCTAAAAGGCAAGAAGTATTTGGAGACTTTTCTTGGGCTTCTAGAAATAGCTGCCAAAGATGGAAGAGAACAAGCTGGGTGGTCCAGGACAGGGTGTGACCAAGCCTGTCCCAGTGTGGCAGATGGTGGAGACTGGGTTGGTGGGGGCGGAGCAGAAGATGGAAATAGTTCTAAGATTTTTCCAGCAGTCCGAATGAACAATGACACAAGGTGAACTTTTACAAGAACAAGTAGGATTTGGAAATCTGGATAGAATTTAAACATAATATGGAAGGAACAGCTACTCCTTTGCCAATTACTTGCTGGCTGAAAGAGAGTGAAAAAGGAGGGACAAAGTTTATGTGGAAGTCTGATTAGAGATACAGACCAGACTGGTGTCAGCGATCAGTAAGACAGGAAGAAGAATGAATTTTAATGGCCCTGTTGTTTTAATTTGAGACATCATTAAAATGGGGAGTACTTGGAGATCATCTGAAGCTTTATCATCTAAATGTGTCTCACAAGAAATATGTTGGGAAAAATAAAAACAATTGAAGCCCAAGATCTTAGTTTAGGGTCCCATGGAACATTACTATGGAACGCCTTGTTACCAAGTAGTTCCTATCCTTTCAAGAATCAATTTCACAGCTGTGACTAACAAGTTGAATTTTGCAAGTATGGATTATATGTTTCCAGAGCAATATACCAAAATGACAAAAGGTAAAAAAAAATTTTTGAAAGTCCCAATATGATGTCTCATTGCATGTAATAGAAACCTTGTAACTAACTCCCATTAACTCCTTTTAGCCTAGCCTCTTCAATGAACTCATTGCAAAGTCTTTAATAAACTCTTGAAATTAACCTGTTTTAAACATTTTCAGTCATTATTCCAAATTGAGCTGCTAATAAAATGAGATATTAGACAAACAATTTTGGCAAAACCAAACTGTGCAACTGAGTGACAGCTCACATTTTTGTGGTATGCTCAGTATACAATCCTATATTAATTTTCTGTATTTTAGGCTGCCATATCGCTCCTGCAATCAGCCAAATAGTGAATAATTTAAAACACTGAGAAGTACCCTTCTTCTCAGGCCGATAAACCAGAGAAAAATCCACTGATAGGGATTTTGACAGTGTGGAGAACGTGACAAGGAGTTAGAACGGAGGAAATAGCATGTTAATGACATTCAATATTCTCCCTGTGTCAAGTCATCAGCATTTTTATTGCCACTATTTCTCAGCATACACTATTAGAATTTATTGAGTCAATCTGTCTCCATCACCTGTGATATAATATATTTTATTCAATAAGATAGGGAATAATATTTATCTTTCAACTCCAATGACTGCCTTTCAGAACAATACTGCCTACCAACCAAGCATTACAAGACTAGGAGAGGTTGTACATTTTAGTATCTGACCTCGGGGTTGTCATGTTACCATCTTAACATTTGATATTAAGAAGGGTGTGGAATTCAATCCAAGAGGTCGCTGAGATTCACTAGTTCTGGCAAATCATGGTATCAAATCATGTTTTAAAGCTCTTGCATGAGACCACATACCGTAAAAATAGGGCGTGGCGTGGATGGCCATCTGAAGTTGACTCGGTGAGCTGGTTACACTGGGTTGTCTATGCCAGAAATGAACATCAAGTTCATGACAGAACTCACTCATCTTATAAGAAATATGGGGACCCAAAATGGGTGAAGTTTTGGAGGTGTCTCAAAGTGGCCTCATTTAAGAACTGCAGGAGAGGGTCCCTGAGTTCTGCCCTCTACTTTGTGAACCTGACACCATTAAGACTCCACAGCGGGTCTCCCGTTTTAAATGTCATCTACGCATTTGATTTTCCACGCAGCCATTTGGAAGGGCTGCTTTGCTGATGGCTGCCTGGTGCCTTGGAGCAAGCTGCAGAGGTTTTAGTAATCTGCAATAGAGTTCGCCATGTTCTCAACTATTCCTTGTTAGTCCACCCTGGATAACTCTGAAAAAGAAAGAATCAATTCTTTTTATCATCCTGTGTGCTTTGATAAACATGTACATCATATCTGCTTCTTCCCAGCCTTCCCCTCCGAAATCCCATGTCAACATGTGACAGAGAGCTGTCACCACATTGACATGATTGAGTTGGTATTTGGAAGTTTCACCTCAGAGATGAAGGGGTCCAGGGCTCCTGCTGGTAAAAAGCTCTCATTCCTCTGCTGTTAGCTTTACTCACCAGGAAGTCCTCGCTCCCGGCCAGACGGCAGAGAAGTGCACAGAAACTACTTCCTGTCAGGCAGCTTATTTCTTGATTGTGTCAACTATTATGGACCTGCATGAACAGATCAGACGGCAGGTAAACACAGAGCGAGCTGCCTCCACCAAGCAGATGCCATCTCAACACGCGCCCCCTTCACACCCCGGGTGCCCACCGTGGCCATCTTGAGTACTTCCTGCTCCCCTTCTCATTGCTTCATTCCAATAACACAAAGCTAGCTTTACCCTGCGCCAGCTCACACGGAGATATTTAGCTATTTATTTGAATTTTTGCATATTGGAAACATAAAAAAAAGACTCAGTTGTTTGAATCACCATGTGTGAATGCAAATCCCTGTCAAGTTACTTAGCTGTTTGGTTCTGTGCAGTCATCTCTCCGAGGTTCAGTCCTGTCCTGAGTAATGCCCACTTTTAAGACACTCTACTGAAGATAAATTAAGTAATAAACATAAAGAGCTGCCCCTGTCTACTGTACACAGTAGTGATACTGACTTTCCTCCGGGGGAAAAAAAAAAACAGCTAAACTGGACCATTATATTATCCTCTCTCAAACATACTGCATGCTACTCATCCTCTTCCTAGTGCATGGGAAGCGGGAGGTGTCGGGGAAAGTGTGGTTAGGAGAGACCATGGATTAACCCCTCTGGGAATTGTCTCAGTTTGTGTCTTGTGTATCCTACTTATATCTTCTTAGAGTCCCATTTTAAAAGCGTGTCCTTTTTGGGTTTTTGTTTTGTTTTTTTGTTTTGCTTTGGCACAACACAAGTCATTGACAATAAGATTAAAATGAGTGTATCTGGTTTAAGATTTGTCTTGAAGCTTTCTGGAGCCCAAAGGAGGTGTTATATTCTCGGCTTAGCAGGAGAGTGCTTGGCACAGAAAACCTCAGATTCAAATCCTTGGCTGTCCTCCTAGATTTGAGGTTACCTTCTCGCATGGGCACTTTTGTGTATTGACACTACGGGGAGAGGGGCTAGAAAGGGGGTGTGGCTTTAGGGAAGTTGAGAAGAGTGGGGACACTTGATAGGGAGATGTGTGGCTTTGGATCAGACTGAGAGTTTTGTGTCCTGTGGCTACTGTCTTGTTTACAGGTGTTTGCTCTGCCAGCCTGAGCAGGTGGTACTCGTGTAAGCCCTCCAACAAGACACTTGTCTGTCTCGGGCGAGGGGTGGAGAACACGTATCTCATGAAGACACTTGTTCAAAGTCTAGAGATCAGTAACTATCCATTGCAGAATACATTCTGGTTTACTTCTGCAGCATGGTTTCTTATGTATATCCTGAGATAACTGCATCGGACCAGAGTCACTGTGTACCATTGTGGCCCTTGTACTCATGTTGACCACAGAAAAAATCACTGTCGACCTCAGGCTTCCCCAAAGGAAATTTTTTTCAACCCCTTCCCTCTCTTTCAACAGAACTCCTTCTCTTTGAATCATGTGTCCTGATCACATATTTTAACTATATGGCTCTGTAAAATCTGCATGATACTTTCTGTTTGTATAAAAAATGCTCACTCCATTGCATGGCATGATGGTACACTTGTATTTCCAGAACTTTATGTGGATGAGGCAGGAGGAACACAAGTTCAAGGGCAGCCTGGGCTACATAGTGGGTGTGGAGTCAGCCTAGAACAAAATGAAACCCTGTCAAGAAAGGAAGATGAGAAGGAAGAAGGAAAAATCAAAAGGGTGAAAGAGAAAGAAAGGGAAGGGAAGGGAAGGGAAGGGAAGGGAAGGGAAGGGAAGGAAAGGAAAGGAAAGGAAAGGACAGTCAGCCCTCAGCAGCCCACTTGTCTCTCATGAAATAGTAGTTTGATAATTCAATGGAAATTTACTTAATGGTTTATTGAGAATGTATTGGCAGGCTTTGTTCTATGTACTGGAAGCACAGAAGAACGAGATGTATGAGCCCTGACACTCAGAGTTCATGGAACAGAGATGGAAGCAAAGAAACGATCAAGCACATGCACCATCAGGGACTGGCAGTGATGCAGTTCTCAGAAGAAAACCCAAGCAGGGTGATGGGATGGAGTATAGGGGAGGGAAGGGACTCTTAAGCCTGGGCAGGGTAAAGTCCCCCTATGCAGCCGGTGAACCTGAGCAGAGATCTTAACAAAGAGAAGGAGACATCCAGGCCCTGATTAGAGGAAGCATGTTCGAGGAAGAGAGGAGAAGCCACCCCACATCGAGGAAAGTCAGGAGCAGTGTCCTGGGGTTGAAAAATGGTACGAGATGAGAGAGAGGGTCAGAGGATGGAGGCTAGAGAGGCAACGAGGACCCTGGAGAGAGAGGAGCTGGGCAGCCTGAGTGAAGGAATGGGGTTGTGTCGTCACTGTGATGAGAAGCCAACAATGGCTTTTGAACCTGAGAGTGCTGATGTCTGTTTTATATTTTCCCGAAGGTATTCTGGTCTCTCTGTATAGGACTGACTGTGAGCGAGAAAAGTAAGGCGACCCTCAGTGAGTCAGTGCCACGTGACTCACTGATACCCATGAAAATGGGGGGACAGGGCGGCCTTCTTCCTCTGGCGCTCTAGTCCTCACAGATACCCAACTTGGAGAACCACCGCTTTCCTGTATAAATGGAGATAAAGATCACTCGGCCACAGAGCTCCTGTGAGAATGTAAGAAAGATTTATGTGATGTGTTTAATATTCTTGGAAAACAAGTAAGCGCTCAGAGATATTAAGCTGGCTGTGCCCCTCACTTCAAGACTCTTTGTCAAATTATTTGGTTCGTTCTTTAGCTTTTATCCCAGGCAAGATGCTTTGGGGACTTCAGAGGTTGTAAGATTGTATCCCTACCTTGGAGGGCTCACAGCCCAGAAGGCTGGGTGGAATTTAACATGAACAAATGTCCACGTGGACCCTGGCAGTGGACCACAGTGACTAACTCATGGTGCCTGGAGTGAGTTCTGGAGAAAACTGATGGAAAGACAAGGACCGCAGCAAAGTGTCCAGGCCTGCTGGACAGATCAGCTGGGTAGTGAAGTTGAGGGGTGCGGGTTAAGAAAGAGAGAAGAAGACAGAACAGATGGGTTCGGGAGGTCCTCTCAGTCAATACTGAGCAGGCACCCTGTTATTGAGCAGGTTATATTTATACTGTTCCAAAAGGCCAACACGGCCTCAAAAATAGTTACATATTATCTTATAGGTGAGGAAAAACAGCAACAAAGCATCCAGGAAATTAATGCACAAATAGGAGTAGGATGTCAACTACACCCGTACTGTCTGGAAGTAGTTCTTTAAATGTCAAATTGTAATTTTCTTAAACCTTTTTCCTATCTCTAACTTTCTTACACTATGTTTTACCAATGCTTAACCTTAACAAGAGTAAGGACACCCATCACACACTTAATTAACCCTATTAGAATTCAGGCCTAAGCTACACAGGAACAGGAAGGTAAACAACATGTTGCCAACTTGAGAAGCAATGGTCGGGGGCTGAGTCAGAGGCTGTTTACCTTCCCGGTCAGTCGTCCCAATGCAGCAGCTCCAAAGGTTGCAGGTCTCATCTTGGGAACTGGGCAGCACTGTTTAAATTAGTGCAGACCTCTCAACTGCTAGGTGATGCAGCGTCCAGTGCAGCTCTCCAGGCCTGACAGGGACGCTTGGACTAGGCCGCTTCCCACAGCAAAGCTCTCGGGGATTGTTTCCAAGGCCTGGCAAAGACCTGAGTAGTAGATGAGGAAGAGTAGCTGAGCGTGCACTTAGTCCACGTGTGCAGCAAGAGAGGATGCTTAAGGAACAGAGCATGGGATAGTGTGTCTGGGAAGAAGGTATTATATTGGGGACTGCAACTTTGGAAAGATCCCACAATTCCTTGCTGCAGACATGAGGTGGAGGTGCTTTATATATATATACTCTATAAATCCCAATCGCAATGCAAAGTTACCTCAGGTCAAAATGATGGCATTCATCCACTGTTTCCGGGTCAGAAGAAGGAAGGTATGATTGATCTCGGGTGCCGCGTGAGGGGGAATTCTGTCACTAGCATTGTCTTTATTCAGACAAAACACGTGCCTCTCACAACGTTCACATACAATGAAGAAGTTATATGCGGGTTTTTGACCCCTCAAGGTGGCGGGGGAGTAGAGAAGAAGGGGAAATTTAAATGAAGGAGAAACTGCTGAAACCGAAAGTTGCCTTTTCAGTGACAAGTGTTTAATCTACCATCTCAGAGAAGGTAGAAAAAGTCTGTGCGTTACCACATTGGCAGCCGCTCAGAGGACAGCCAGAAGATTCCTCAGGTTGCTCAACCGACATCACCCATCCGCAGGCCAAAAACATCTTTATACTCCCTTACAGTCCGAGCTTCAAAAAGTCTGTGTGCTCCGGGACTGCCACCCCCCTTCTAATAGGTGTCTGGAAAATCCATTTGCTACTATATTTGTTAATAAATCTTAGTAAAGCATGAATTATAAAGAAATGCAATGTCTTACCTAAAAGAAATCAATAATGCTTTTAAACACAAACTCATTAGTATTAAAGATTATTCCCATTTTTCATTATATTAAGAGAGAAAGATAGTGATAATTACATCAGTGCATGCGATCCGAGGGGCTACCGTAATATGAAACACATTGTCTAAAAAATTAAAGGGTCTTATACAAATCAGAAATCATTTATTTATTTACTACTCATTTTTATAGCAGTCCTTCCCCAACGTACACAGATCCTTTCCAAGGAGAATTCGTGACAGCTTGTAAAATATTCATACAAAACACTAAGACAAATATAGATAAAGGAATCAGAGAGACATCTATTACTATTAAAAATAGCCTGTCACGCAAATGAGAAAAAGAACAATTAATACATTGTGTTATTTAGTAGTGGTTGCTTTTCATCCCATAGAAATATTCTAAAGATAAAAGTCTCTTATTAATTCTATTTATTATCTATTTATTATATAATTTTTTTTTAAGACAGGGTCTTGCTTTGTAGTTCAGGCTGGCCTTGAGCTCACTATGTAGCCCAGGCAAGCCTTGAACTCAGCAATCCTCCTGCCTCTGCCTTCCGAGTGCTGAGATTACAGGCATGCACCACCACGCCCAGCACTGTGGTATGTGGTATTGATTGCTGGTGTGCGTGAGTCTCCACTCCCAGCATTGTATGTGGTTACCGGGGATCAAACTCAGGACCTTGTGCTTGCAAGGCAGATGCTGTAACCACTGAGCTAACCCTCCGGCCCTATATAATAATTCTTATTAATTTCAGGTAGGTTATGTCAGAGAAGGCTTATTATATTCAACCATAAAGTTCCTTAAGATTTCTGTAGAAGTAAGAAATATTTTCAAAAATATTTCTCATGTTTTGGCCATTTGCATTTGACGTTTTCACCAGCATATGTAAAAATTGTAATACAGTAGTACTTAACAGTGACATTGTTATGGAATTTTCTCCATATGTGCTAGCCCAAACAAAACCAGTTATGTTCACACAACTCATGTATGTATGTGCACTGGTGTTTCAGTGTGCAAAGATATGTGTTTCCTTGCTTGCTGTGGAGAGACAAAGATTTTCCCAGAAGGCAACTGTATCTGTCACATGTCTTCAGTCTGCTGGTGCGTGAGAGCCAGTGGAATCCCAAGAAAACTACCCAGGTGGCTTTTCACCAAGTAGAATCTGAGTACTGGGTAGCAGCTCCCTGGCCTCACCTAAGACTACACTTCCCTGTAATGAGCACTGAATTCTTCACAAGAAGGTTCCATTTAGGGTGGGGTTACCCAGGACTCCTGAAGAGAGCGGCTAGGAGCATCGACACCACTCTAATTCTATTTTTTGTTTTATTTCGTTTTTGTAGTGCTGGGGATCGAACTCAGGCCCTTGTGCATCCAAGGCTGGTGCGGTACCACTTGAGCTAAATCCCCAGCCCTACCACTGTAATTCTTCAACAAATGATGAAAATCTGCAACGCAGCCCAACCCCAGCTCACTGCCCCAGCACTACATCAAAGAACTCAGTGATCAGAAAGAAGTCTTTCAAGAAACCAAAAGACACGTTTCAAAGTTTTATAAGTAGTATTTGCCTTAAATAATTTAACTTTAAACTATATATTGTAGAGAAATGCTATTCCCCCCTTTTAATGTGTCTGTAAGAGAGAATATTTGATTAACAAACCATGGTTATAAAGTATGACGTCAAGATTGCCTACCAGAAAGGAGAAGCCAAACATCACTGGAAAGGGTTCGTATCTTTCACTGTCTAGAAATCTTTCATGGAAGACCTTGGCTGGCCTTTTGGTATTAAAACTTCCTCACAAGTATTACATGGGAGTATTAAATTAGACCTGCTGTCAGTGAGACAGTTATAAACTGTTAAATATGTCCTTTCTATGCGAAGCTCCTGTAGAGTGTCGCACGGCTGTACCAGGGACACTTGCCTTGACAGGAAGCACAGTGCGACCGTGGCGATGTTTGCAAGCTGCCTGCAGAGCACTTCAGGTGGTCCTGCTGTGCGTGTGCGTGTGCGTGTGCGTGTGTATCTGTGTGTGTCCATTTTCAAAATCAACTACTCCTTCTCTACTTCCCAACCCTAAACTTCTCTTCAACTTCTACTTGAAATGCATGTTCTTAAAGGATACTGGCCAAAGATTGATTTTTAAATTTATTTTCCATCCACAGACTAATTCTGTACTGAGGGTGTTTCTTTTTTTTTTTTTTCCGATAGGAAGAATTTAAGAAAAAATAGTTCTACCTCATTTCAGTATTTTCAATATGAGGCTGTAAAGTACAGTCTCATAATTTCTGACACTGAAAAAAATCATGACTCATCTTTAAAATAGTATTTTTCTTTTCTAATATAGGATAGAAAAGTAATATATGAGGTTAATGACCACATCATTGAAATCAAAAGACAGTGGGAGAAGAGAAGGGGACTTTAGCCACATTTTTCAATTCTGTGCTTTATTTTTGTTTATTTTATAATAATATCCAAAGGCAACAATCCTCCAGCTCTTTTTCTGGCGCTTACATAATGAGCTTCACTTTCTCCTATCTGACCAGTAGAGCCCATAATTAGTATTTAATTATAGTTTCTATGGCCACATTGGCCAGGAGAAAAGAGCAGCTTTGTGAGCGTCAATGAAGTATTTAAAGCTGGGTCCAGGATGGGGATGGCTTTATTAAACACTTGGGTAAGCAATAATAAACCTACATTGATTGGGCAACTCGATAGATCTCTTTTATATATTGCTTACAAAAAAAAAATTCCAGGTGGAATTGAAAATCACTAGGAGCCTGAATATACTAACAGTACCCAATGCCCTGTCAGACCGACCGAACGTGGGAAACACCATCTCTCCCCCCAAGAAAAACGGACTTTTCAAAGCATGAGGTATTCTTCCTTGACCCTGACTTTGATCAAAAGGCTGGACATGGTGTATGTTATACAGTATGTGATAGGTTATGTCCTACAAGCTGGGCTCAGCACTTTTCTTGAGGATAAAGGATTCCTGTTTCCCAAGGTCGCAGAGCATTCAAATCCAAGGAGGTGTGTTCTATAAAACAGCATCTCTTCCATTCCAGATTGGCAATTTAACCCCCTTCTCACTGAGTCAGGAGGGCTACTGCTTGTGTAGACATTAGGTTTGTCTGGTTTATAGATTTATTCCTGGCTGAACTTTCACCCCAACTTGGGCCCTGTTGGGGGCCTATATCCCCTTTTCCTCTGGATGCTAAGGAGGGGTCTGGCTACTCATCTCCCCACGAGCGCCTTTGCATCCAGGTCCTAAGACCAGCCCAGAGCACACGGGGCAGGGCGAGGGTGAGCTCTCCCGCTCCCCAAGAGGCAGGTGGCAGTGACAGTAACCTCTAGTTTCCTAGGTTGGAAGAAGCCACAGTGTCAATGCTGGTGTCAGCGATGGAGATGACAGACCCCTCTACTCAGAGGGTGACTGAGTCATCCCATGCCTGGCCCTGGATTCTGCTCAGTTTCTTTATCTTCTGGTTTCTAAGCCTGCTTCTCCATTCCTCCCCATTCTCTCATCTAAAAAAATTGCCTTCTCTATTTCAAACTTCCAGAATTGGTTTATTGCTTGCATCTAAGATCTCTGACCAACATG